>VWZI01019110.1:488518-562025 GCA_013396835.1 Psilopogon haemacephalus | reverse complement strand
CCTGAAGGAGGTGATCCTTGAGCAATGTCCAACTTTCCTGGGCCCCCCTTCCTTCCAGAGTTTTTTCCCATTGCACCCTCTTAAGCAGATTCCTGAAGAGTTTGAAGTCTGCTCTTCTGAAGTCCAGAGCAGTGAGTTTACTGTGTACCCTCCTTGATGCTTTGAGGGTCTTAAACTCTACCATTTCATGGTCACTGCACCCTAGGCTACCCTTCAGCTTCACTTCACTCACCCCTCATTGTTGGTGAGGACTAGGTCCAGAACAACACCTTTACTTGTGGGTTCCTCTACCACTCGAAACAGGAAGTTATCATCAACACATTCCAGGAACCTCTTAGATTGCTGGTGCTGTGCTGTGTTGTCCCTCCAACAGATGTCAGGGTGGTTGAATTCCCCCATGAGTACCAGGGCCTGTGAGCGTGAAGCTTCTCCTATTTGTAAAGGGCCTCATCTGCTTTGCCTTCCTGATCAGGAGGTCTGTAGCAGACTCCTACTATGATGTCCCCTTCCCATGCCTTCCCTTTAACCTTCACCCATATGCTCTCTGTTTTGGTGTTGGATATCCCTAGGTTGAGCTCCGTGGATTCCAGTTCATCATTGGTGTAGAGGGCCACACCCCCTCCCCTTCTCCCCTGCCTGTCCCTCCTGAAGAGTCTATACCCATCTATCCCTACGCTCCAATCATGAGATCCATCCCACCATGTCTCAGTTATACCAATGACATCATAGCCCTGGAGACTTGCACATATTTGTAATTCCTCCTGTTTGTTCCCTATGCTCCTTGCATTAGTGTAGAGGCATTTCAATTGTGCCTCTATTGGAGCTGACTTACTCACTGATTTTCCTTTATCTTGTTCTTTGAGCATGCTTTCCTCAGTCAGGACTTGGACTTGTCTATGCTCAGATACATCTTTATCTACTAGCCTATCTCTACCCCTCATGTCATTAAAGGAAGGAAACCCATGTGAAGATTGTATTTATGATTTCATGGTTTTATATTTAACATTTAAAAATAATATTCAGTAGCAGATTCTGGTTTATATTTATTTTGTCTTTGCATATTCAGGTTTTCATATATTTTTGCTTGGATAAGCAGTTACGAAGAGCTAGCCTGGAATGAAATGAAAGGGGAGAATAGCATGGATATAATACTAGAAAATAAGCTTAATAGGAATACCGTTGCAGATTCTGTTTCTTGTACATCAGCATTTGAGATGAGGAGGAAGAGATTGCTGTGAACATTACATCTGCCTACTCCATTTTTCTAACGAAACTATGCCCTCCAAGCAGTAAAACATCCTCCACGCTGCAATTCAGTCTTAGTTTACTCACAAAGCATTTGAATGTAATGAATAAGGAGAGACATTTTAGTAAGTGTGATTGACGCACACAGACAGATCTTGCTGTCTGCCAAATTCACTTTGTGCCCTGTAACTCAGAGCTGGCCAGAGCTACATGGTAGAGAATAAAGTCTCTGCATAAGAAATTTTCATAGGCAGAGAACTGCCAGCTCCAGTCATTCAGACATCACAGCTCAGGCCTCAAAAGAGTGCCATGGGGCTTTAAAAAGTATGAAACATTCTTAGAGTAATACATTCTGGATTTCTGCATTTATACTCTGGATTTGGAAACTTCTCCTTAGTTTTTTTTTTGTTCCTATTTCTGTTTCTTTCTTACTTTTCCTTAAACAAAAGCTGATAGTCTCTTGAAGTTTTACAGTCCAGCAGCTGTTCTCTATGAATACTTCCATAAATTGCAAAGCTTGGGATAAAATTGCAAGAGTTGGCAGTATGTCTGGCACAATAAAGACTGCATCCTGCACAGGAAACTCCCAATCACATGTGAAAGACTGGTAACAGGAATATCAGAACCCGATGAAATGTGTCAGAGAAGACTAAGGGAATAGATGAACTGATCTGCTTAGGCTCCTCTTTATTGACATGAGCGTGAGTTCCGTCTCCAGAACCTTATAACTCACAGAGGTTTTTCACAGGGGGAGAGCCTTTCTCCACCAGATCAGGCTCTTGTCATCTGTCTTGAGCTCTGTTTTCTCCATCTCTGTGAAGTCCGAACAGGAAAGGAGAATGTAAAAACCACTGACATATTATCAAATGAGAAATGTTCAGGAGAGGTCAGGAACGAAATCTCAGGGCTGTTTAAAATTGCTTGATTGCAGCCTGTGTAGCAAATATGGCAACCATACAAAGGTCACTGTGTCTCATCCTATTACATCAGTGCCCTTTCAAAGTACATTGTGTCCCTTCAAGTTGTGTCACATCAAGAGCTGGTTGAGTGCTTCGTTGTGATTGATATTCCTTGCTAATTTAACTTTCTGCTCCTGATACATTATTTGTGAACTGATTCTTGTTCCTGGAAGCACATTTGCTATTTGCAAGAGTATTTGAACAATTTGTAGATGCTCCATTTGATAGTTGTTAGGAGAGTCACATAGCAGAAGTGATTCTTTCTCCTTCTTGGTCAGATAATACTTGTTTTTAACAGCAGAATAAGATTACTGAAGCATGCACATACTTGTTCATTCTTAAATAGTTGTAATCTCCTTAAAACAAACAAACACCAAAACAAAAAAACCCAAGCAAACAAAAGGGAAATATGTGTGAGTAGAAAAAAGCAAAAACAAAACTTTGTCAAAGAGGCTGACAATGAGCATGAACGTGGAGAATTTCAAATGCTGACTGTGCTTTCAGTACAAGCCTGCAAGCTGAGGTATTTGTGTTGCAAAACCGGTTAAAAGTCAAATGCCTTGAAATGTTACAGTTAAGAGTACAACCCAAAATTGTCCGCTAGAGGACTCTCTCTTCTTTTAAATGATATATGCTCAGCTCTCACGTAAGGAATGCGGGACCGTGTTCTTCGCTTGTGGATAACGAGTGGTTAGTTTATGAAAACGTGTGAATGAGGTCAATGCTGAGGAACTTGTGTGAAGTCTCAAATGTTCTGCCTTTAGCTTAAAATGGAAAAAAAATATTTTTAAAGCAGCATCCAAATCAATTAACCAAGTTGAGATGGAGCTGAAGAGCATTTAAGATCTCATTCTGTTTTGACACATGCATAATATTTTATACATACTGTTGTGCTCTCAAAAATATCTTCACCTTTTTCTATCATCCACACTCAAAAATTTATCAAACATGATTCTCACCCATGATCAGGACACTTTGTTTCTTCTTGACTGTAGTGAGTGTGGGAATATGCTAGTGCTTAACATAAACTATGAAAGACCAGGGAAATAAAGTGTTGTTTTTTTTCTTAGCATCCATGTTCATGTTAAGCCTGCCCCATGTAATGGAAAAATGCTAATGAAAAGGGCTAATATCCCTAATCAGTCAGCTTGTACCTGGCTATGTGTGCCCTCTGCGTTTCCTCTGGCAGACCTGGTGATTGTGCAGCTGCAGGGTGAGCTGCATTAATCGTCTGGCTCGACAGAAAACAAACCCACCAAAACAGTCAGGTGGCCAAAGCGGGGCAGAGCATTAAGTCCTCCGCCGGGGAGCTGGAGGTATCGCACCGTTGTCAGAGGGCTGGCTGGGAGGGAAAGGCGAAAGCAGGAATTCCTTTCACCAGCTGTCTGCACTTGCACCAGATGAGGTGCAATATGATACTGTACATTTTTCAGGCCACAAAAAATGTCATACAAACACCACTTTGTTTTTTATTTGTTTTCTTTCTGAAACTGAAGTTAGGTCACATCCAGGCTTCTGATCTGTAGTGTTAGATTCATGTACTTTCCTGGAGTTCACTGGGTTCACAGCTGCTTAGTTTTATGCAGCTACAGAACAGGTGGCCTGACAGAATTAGACCAATAAAAGTTAAGTAAACCCAAGTAAACTGGGGTTTGCTTTTCTTTTATTCCTCCTCATGAACATTATAGTCACGTGGCTGTTCTCTGTGACACTGCAAAGTATAGTGCTCAAGGGATGCTGTTATTGAAAATTATGAAGACATTATATTGTCAGTGTGGTGTTTTGTGAAAACAGTCTCTATAGTGCTTATGGAATACCACAGAGGTTTACTTGGACAATGTCCACTGTATGTATTCAAGTTATAACCCACTTACATACATATATGATATATCTATGATGTCCTCTCTCAGTAAAAATATGTGTGGAAGACACAAAACCTGCTGCGATGATTCCATTCTTTTCCTCTGTCTAACATATTTGTTATGATGCCCTAAACAAAATAAATAAGAGAGGAACCTGATGGTTTAACAATCTCAATATCTCAATGTTGTTTTGGGGTTTGGTTGGGGGGTTTTTGTCTTTTTTTTTTTCTTTCAAGGGTAATATTTTATATTGGTAAACAACAACTTTACAGATTTTTATGCCTTCACTAGCATAATGAAATATGTTAACTATTTACTACTAAACATGATTTCCTGGCTTTTTTGTACTTGCTTTTGAAACACGCTGATAAAAAGCAAACAGACTTTCAGTATGCAGACTAGTATGTAGAGAAAGCAAACTAGTAGTTATGCCTTATTTTCCCTTTTCTTCTGATGGACTTAAGAAGAGGATAGCTACCATATTAAAAATGTAGAGTCACTATCTTAGTGTTAGTTACTTGATGCTGGATGGCATGCATGGTTTACACAATAAACACAGGTTTGGAATCATGGAATTAAAGAGTGTACACTTCCACAGAACAATGCAGTCCAGTTGCAAGACTCTTTGAGTTTAAAACTTGAAGAACTACAGGTAAGAAAATACAATTCTCTTATCTACCTACTTTGGTATCAGCAGGTAGTTGTGTTATCTAAATTTAACACTCTCCATTTCTTTTCAAGACAGATGTCTCAAGGACCTAAACTATGACATGGGCCATGTTCCGTGCAAGGGTGTGGAAACCCTTTTATTTGTACTGGAGGTGTCTGTCATGAACTTTAATCTGGACTGTTTGCTAATTTGTGTGCTGCATGAGGAAGAAAAGGAGAAGGGAAAAATCTGTGCTGTAAAATTCCATTTGCTCACAGACACAGCTAATGCAGGGAAAGAAGGCATCGTGGTGTACTGCTAATACAGGCCCACTGCAGGGGTATATCTGAATCAATTCTTGCTGTGTGACTCAAGGCACAGTTGAATTAATAATTTTTTACCTAGTGCCTTCACCTTTCTTCTAGTTTTGAAGATTCATGCCTTGCTGCAGTAACCACAGGTAGTGTCTACCGAATCTCTGATGAAAAGTTTTGGATAAAGCCCCAAACATCCAGCCAAAACACTTCTGGTAGCAATTTTAGGTGGAATACTAGTGTAAATGGCTGAAGTTCCTGAACACTAGATTAAAATGGCAATAATTAAAATGAATTAATATAAAGCAGACTATAAAGACATAAGAAGCCATTCAGCATTGTGAAGATACCCTTTAAAGCTAGCTAGATATCTTATACACAGATTCTCAGAGTCTTCTTAGGCAATTTCTGCCAAGTATGGATGGTAATTTTATTATGGAATAGAAATCAAATGGTTCAGCAAATATAAAAGAATGATTGAACTCAAAGAAGCAGGAATAACTGCCAGTGGCTTAAGAGGAACCTCAGAAACTATGTATAGTCACAAAAAGACATAAGTAGAGCTTAATGGCAGTATTTTGGAAGAAAGTGCGTATTTTCAGACAAACTGATGAAGTTGGATAAAATGAAGATGCTTTCAGTCTTGGCATCCATTAATGCCAAATACAAAAGCATAAAGCTTTCTCCAGTATATTGGCTGACTTAATCAATGACACATTCTCTCTTTCCTCACTTAGATCATCATGGTTGTAAACAACACTAGTTCTGTTTTGGCGAAATATTACAAAGAAGAAGAAAGTTGCTTTCTATAGTGACAGGTATCAGAATGAAAATGAGACTACACAGTCCTGTTAAAAAATAGTTAAATTGTGAAAATTTTAATTCATCACCTGTGACTCCTTTCCTCTTATTTTTGTGATGAAAACCACTGTCTTTCTGCCAGGCAGATGCACAGGTGCCAAATGAAGTTCTTTCTTGACTGTGGTAAGTGGTCTCAGTTTCTAGGTGAAAGTTTCAAATCTTCGTTTTCTTTTGGAAGTAAAGGTCAGTGTGTAGTCTCCCCTGTCTTAAGGTCTGCACAAGTTAAGTAAAAAACTAGCTAGTTACCAACACAGGGCCATCTTGGTGCTGTTGGTGCTGACCTCTGTTAGGATTTTGGGTGTCAAATTCAAAATAATGATGTTTCTTTTTGATAGCTGACCAGTCCTCATCTTATAATATATAAACAATAATCCAATATACCAGGGCTCTGGTTGACACATTCAAATCCCTGGCACAATGGTGGTCAGAGCAAAGCTTTCCAGCAAAGCACACAAACCCTCAGTGTTTGCAAGCCATCATGTGCCAACGTCACCTTCAGCTCCAAGCACGTCTTTGACCAATTTTCAACCTGCCACACATAAAATCACATTAAAGTGTACACTAAAAAACAACTTTAAAAGCAATCCTCCTTCCCTATCTTGCTGTCATAAAAACACCCCTTTACCAAAGGTTTTTCATCATGCAGGCTCCTCTGCCTGAGAGCAGGATGAAAGGAGAAAGCGGTGACAGATGTTTGCTGGTTTGGTTAACGCACTGTTAGAAAGCACTCGGGCACTACGGTGATGAGGGCACTACAAAAGTCTGCGTGGAAGAGAATAGAAAAGGTGCATCACTGGCAGCATCAGAGGCACAACCGGTGAGATGACTGCATACAGCTCGTTTGCTGCACCTTGCTAAATCATCTTGACCGCTTGCCAAGCCACACCATTTGTCCTGGCTCGCTGTTGACAATAGGATGGAGAAACATACCGGGTGAGCACTTTCAGAGAATGTATACTCTGTCTTGCGTGTCCTAAAGCACTCAAGGGATTAAACAACAGGAATCACAGGCAGAATTAGCATTTTAATGGGGAACAATGAGTTTGAAAATTCCCATAATTTGGCCTTTGAACACCATCGGGGGGGGAAAAAAAAAACCAAAAAACTGCAGGCGCAGAGGGATGGAGACAGAGAGACTGAGAATGTGCTCTGACCAGACTTAGGAGAAATTTAGCCTGTGTTTTAATGAGAGATGGGCTAAAGTAAGTCAATGCAGCTGACCTTGCTGGAGACACATTTTCCGCACGCCAAATCCTGACATTTCAGACGTGCTTTCACACATTCCATGAATAGATGTCATTAGTCATCATCACATTTATCATTACAAATCTAAAACAATGAGGTGTCAACGAGGAGAAGGATTAAAATAGGCTTTAGAACTTCCCCCGCGCCCCCACCCGACCTTCCAAGAAACCACTTGTCCTAGGTTACTACGTGGCAATCTATTTGAAGAGAGGAAAAAGAAGCCAAGCTTCCAATACCAAGATGTGCTTTTCAGAGATGTTCTACTCAGCCAAAACTTTTCCATTATGCTGCGTCCTCCTAGATTAACATGAAACTTTGAGCTGAGCTTGGAGAGCGAGTTCTTCCCTGTTCTGGAGATGGGGTGGGGGTGTTTATTCTCCACAGCAAACAACATCAAGCATACACTGCAAACCTTTCTGCTTCTTTTGGAAGAAAGTGAATGCAGTTTCCATGCATGGAAATAAAATACATTACGAAGAGTGATCTGACAGCCAGTTCCTGAATCTATTTGTGGCAAACTGTCATGGGATAGCTAAGGTGAATGGAAAATGGCACAGTTACTGAGGTGTAGAGAAGACTGAATACCAGGCATGAAAAGCTAGAAAGGCTGAAATCATCTCTTTACAGGTGTCTCTCACTAAGCCTAAAGAGAGCCCAGTCATCCTGTTTCCAGATGGGGAATGATACCCAGAGCAGGTCACAGGATTCCTGCACATGCTGCCCATGTGGTGCATTGCTCTGCTGCATCAGAATGGCAAACAGATGCTGAAGTTTTGAAAAGAACTCTTTTGTGTGTGCATGTGTGTTTGTGTAGTTTGTGTTTTAGGGTTGCTTGTTTATCAGTTCTTGGGGCTACTTCCACAACATGGGCAGACAGCAGTACCAGCACACAGGAAGGAGGCAAAACACCATGGCACAAGGCAGAAACAAGCAGGAACTATGAGAAAAAAAAAACAAAAAAAAAACAAACCAGAACCCATGGTTAAGAAAATGCTTTTGTTGCTGTCAAATAGCTTATGTAGTGACACCTAAACCTGTTACACAATCCTAGCTCTGGTTTTAAATGCTGTGTGCTAGAAATGGGAGTCATGCCTTTATAACTGCTTTAATAATCTTCTCTTTTAATAGAAAGAATACTGGCATTTCACAAACAGTAAATCCTGCTCTTTGCAAAGCAACTTTTTTTTTTTTTTTTTAATGCATCAGTTAATAGAATTTTCTGTCATTTAGCCAAATGCAAACTCAGGTGAATAAGATTGCCAATTACCCGTATAATTTTGAAAGAAAGGTATTCAGAACTAATTGTATGCTTCACTTGGATAGCCAGTCTCTATGATTTTGTGTTTGCAGTGCCATCTCCTATCCAACTGACAGTATTATGTTTGTTCAGTTGTTTCTTTTTTTCTTTGGTGGAATTTTCTCATTTGAAAAAAAAAATTAAAGCCTTAAAAGAAAAATCTAGCCTCCTCAAATGAAACCTGTCAATGACTTTTTGATGTCACTCTATTGTAACCAGCAGAAGTCAGGACTGGAAAAATTAACAGAATTTTTTTGGAGGATGTTTGGAAAAATGTTAGTTCTGTACACATGTCCTGAGGGGAAACTGCGTATCTTTTATTTTGGTGATGCAAAGATCATGCTTACATCAGGGTGAGTGCTATATGAGAGCTGATTAGTCATGCCTTTACTCATGTACTTCTCAAGTGCAAGCCCAGAATCCACAGAGCACTGACAGATCTGTTTTGCTTTCTCTAGCACTTGTGTTACTCAAGTGGTAAAGTGCTGTATGCCATACTGCCAGTGAAAGGGTGTCTAAAATGGCTTATGTGATACAGCCTGTGATGCAAAAAGCTTACTATGGGAATGGATAATGCCCACATATGTGCAGAATGCCATTTAAACCTCTGTGCATTTTACAGCATAAAATATCAAATGCAGATGCCAATATGTAGTGCAAACTCAAAGAAATGGATTTTCTGACCTCTTGTGTCACATGGACCAGAGAACTTCACCCATTCATTTCTGCTCCAAGACTGTAACTCCAGCTTGTGTGCATATGATTCTTCTAGAGAGATGTTTTTGAGTACCCAGTCCCATGCCTGCAAGTAAACAAGAACTAGGCAATTCTGTGCAAAGACTATAACTCTCTAGTGACATATATATATCTGGATCTAGATAGAGAGATAGAGATAGCGATGATAGAGATGATAGAGATTTTAGAGATAAAGATGATAGACACATACTTTTTCTTTTTTTTTTTTTTTTCCCCTGGGCTTTTCTGAAACTTCTAAATGTTTTTGCCATCATCTCTGACAAATGAAGTTCTGCGCTTAGTCTGTCAGCAGTTAAAAGCCCAGCAATGCTTGTTTCTACAGCACCCGTCTAACCTCTGGCCTCTGCCAGTGAAGGTGCCAGGCTTGGTGGCAGTTTCCATAATATGGAGAGTTTTCAGGTCCACACTGGAGAGACAAGTTAATTCCCTTTGCATGGTCCACTGAACAGCCATCAGGTGGTTATAAATTTCAGCTGCTGTTCACTTGCAGTGGGTTCACTTTTGTAATTGTGACTGAAATATTGTAATGCTCTCCTCTGAGTTTTATGATTGGTGTTTTCTAACCATTCATTTCTTATTTTTTAAACTGTACAATATAATTTATCATGCTACATGTTTGTGAAAGTATAATGATGTAGTTTAGCTCCTGTCATGATATACTTATTTCACAGAAATATCAAGGATACTTAAACCCTGTCTTTAAAAGTTTAAATATCTAAACTGCATAGAATATGCCATGGTAAAGATCTTGTGGTATATTATCCAAAATAACTCTTAAGATAACTCCTGTCACTAAGCTTTGATACCTTCCATGCATTTCCTGTAAATTAATCTTTAGTTTCCAACTGTTAATCTATGGAACTGCAACGTACAATATAAATGGGACCTTTTTAAAATAGCACAGTAATATAATGAATTAAAATGACAGTAAAGAAAAAAAAAATCTTACCGTTGTGCCAGAAATCAGCTCAATATGCTGGCTTAGTCTTTTTTAAATGAAATTGAATTGATGAAGTTAAATGCAGTTCTTGCACAGAAAACGATGTATGATAAATATTTATGTGGTCAGCACTTTAGAAGTAACATATATTCACCACATATATCCATATGATCAAAACTTGAGCTATCTTTATTATTTTAAGCAGGTTACAAACTAGAATGAGATAGTAGTGATGAAAAATAGAAAGATTTTATTTCATATAAAGCTGCATTTCTTAGGAGGTAGCAGTATGCTTTTACCCCTTTTGTCTGAAAGTTTAGATAATTTTCAAAGATGTTAATTACAACTGGAAAGAGTCAGTTGCTGGAGTTTATTATTCTTGTACTTCATACAAAGAAGGTACCATATCCTTATATTTGCACACAGGAGGATTCAAAGAGGTGATATTTCTTTATGTTCTCAGCCCTCTGCTACTTAGTTTTAAGCCCCAAAATCTGAGAACTTTTCCCAAGGCCATGTTCCCAGTGCTGTATTTCCCTGTTCACCAGAAGCAGGTCCAGTCCACCCCAGGGAGGTGATTGAGTCACCATCCCTGGATGTGTTTAAAGGTGCCTGGGGATGTGATTTAGGGGTGAACTTTGTAGAGATAGGGTCAATGATTGGACTTGATCCCAGGAGTTTTTATCAACATGAATGATTATACGATCCTATTTTCTGCTGCTTCTTTTATGGGTTCCTCTTCCTCTCTTTCACTAAAGCGTTACTCAGCAAAATCTTCCTGTCTGTTGCTGCTTTTTGTTTTGAGGAGCAATAGGCTGTAGTATTTTCCTTATCTACCTTCTTATATTTCAGTATTTTATTTCCATGCCAAAAAGCAAAGATTTTTTTTTTCAACTGCTGTAAGCAACAACAATGCTGCAGCCTAACATTTTCAATGAAGCGTGAGAGACTCTGTATTAATTTTTAACCTTTGTTCACCACTTTTATATTGAGCTGATGAAAGACACTAGAAAAGAAAAGACATGAGAAACAGATATAGAAAATATGGCACAAAACTAATATCACACACAATTTCCTTTTGGTTAATGGTTTTATTTTATTCATCACTGTTCCAAATTAATCATTAGCTGAACAATATTAGCCAAAGGAAAAAAAATAACTACTCAGTATCTTCTAATGTCAATCCTCACAGACAAAGGTACTAGCCCTCACTGATCCTGATGACTTCATGCACAATAAAAGGTCATAGCCTTTGACTATGGGTGCTGTTTTTATGCTTAGCTGGGATTCTTTATTGCTATAAGCCTCCAAAGGATTTTGTTGCATTTGTGGCATGGATGTCTTGTCCAGATGCAGATATTTATATGGGTTCTTGTGCTGAAGTGATTTCAAATCCACAAGCTCTGGCAGAATCAGAAAACAGTTCCCATCAAAATGCATGTGTGGGATGACCCATCTTTGCTTCTGTGAATGGTTTCAGGGATCTGCCTGTTGTGGGTGAAGAGGGGATCCATCTGTAGGAATTAAGAAAATAAGGTATGTTCCAAAGGTGATGTTAATTACTTCATTCAGTCTTGTAATCTTCCATATTTACAAAAGTTTCATCTTGCATCAGGGATGCAGTAGCAGCTCAATAACTGCTTCTCATAAAGAGTCAGTGTTGGATGGAATGAATCAGCGAGTAACTGATGTCATTTACCTGGACCTGAGCAAAGCCTTTGACACTGTCCTGCACCACATCCTGATCTCCAAGCTAGTGAAACATGGGTTTGATGGGTGGACCACTAGATGGATAAAGAACTGGCTTGATGACTGCTCCCAAAGAGTGGCTGTCAGTGGGTCCATGTCCAAGTAGAGACCAGTGACAAATGGAGTTCCTCAGGGATCAGTCTTGTGCAACATCTTTGTGGGCAACATGGACAAGGGAATTGAGTGCACCCTCAGCAAGTTTGCTGATGACACCAAGCTGTGTGGTGCAGCAGACATGCTGGAGGGCAGGGATGCCATCCAGAGGGACCTGGACAGGCTGGAGAGGTGGGCACAAGCCAACCTCATGAGGTTCAAGAAGATCAAGTGCAAGGTCCTGCATCTGGGTCGCTGCAATCCCAAGCACAAAATACAGGCTGGGTGGTGACTGCCTGGAGAGCAGCCCTGAGGAGACGGACTTGGGGGTGCTGGTGGATGAGAAGCTCAGTGTGAGCCAGCAGTGTGCACTTGCAGCCCAGAAAGCCAACCAGATCCTGGGCTGCATCAGGAGAAGTGTGGCCAGTAGGTCGAGGGAGGTGATTCTCCCCCTTTACTCTGCTCTGGTGAGACCCCACCTGGAGTACTGCATCTAGTTCTGGAGCCCCTATTACAAGAGGGATGTGGACATGCTGGAGCATGTCCAGAGAAGGGCCATGAGGATGATCAGAGGGCTGGAGCACCTCTCCTATGAGGACAGACTGAAAGAGTTGAGGCTATTCAGTTTGGAGAAGAGGAGGCTCCAAGGATGTCCTTATTGTGGCCTTCCAGTATCTGAAGGGGGCCTACAAAAAAAGCTGGGGAGAGACTTTTTAGGCTATCAGATAGTGACAGGACTAGGGGGAATTGAGCAAAGCTGGAGGAGGGGAGATTCAGATTGGATGTGAGGAGAAAGTTCTTCACCATGAGAGTGGTGAGACCCTGAAATGGGTTACCCAGGGGGGTTGTTTGGGTCACTTCCCTGGAGGTATTTAAGGCAAGGCTGGATAAGGCTGTGGGCAGCCTAATCTAGGGTAGGGTGTCCCTGCCCATGGCTGGGATGTTGGATGATCCTTGTGGTCCCTTCCAAACCTGACTGATTCTATGATTCTATGATTCTATGATTCTAATTTTAACTGTTTAAAAATCAACTATCTGTTTTATACTAGGGCTCAACAGAAAGGTAAACTTCCTCAACAATGATACATCTCATTGGGTGCCTGTGATACTGCCTTACAAGTTAGATGTTTACAGGCTAGATTCCTACATTTGAGATGGTAAGGTGAGTTGTATCCCTGTGTTTACATATATTCACATGGCAGTCACAGAAACAAGCTTGCTTGGGTACCATGAGCAGTGTGTCAGCAGTGTACTTACGATGCACCTTTCTGATTTTGAACATTTTAACGTGAATTTTTAAAGCACTATTTACTTTGGATTTGAGACTTCACACAAGAGTATAGTGCCTTAAAGCATTACTGTTCATTGCGGTGGGAGGGAATGGTTCTGTAATCCATATCTGTTGGGGAATGTGAAAAACATTGCTTTTAGTTTTGGTGGTTAATTGCAATATCTGACACAACAGCTAGCTTAGGAATATCAGACAACTGTAGGCAAAAACTAGGAGGAATACTTTGTAGTAAAGCATTTATTATTATTTTCATAGTGTTTCATGTGACTGTAATTTTGCCAGTGTTTTAGAGCTAGCACCTACTAAAATGGTTAATTTATCATAAGGCTTTTCTCCACGTTCTTATAACAGCTATGATGTTGTCAGTTTGTAATCACAAGATTTTTTAGGAGGAGAGCAGCAAGCGTCAGAGCTGGTACGTGAAGTGTCAGTCAGCTTTTGGATCACCATTTGCTATGGCAGCAGTCAAAAGGAGGAAGAATGGCAGTCACAAATTTATTTTAATGTGTCCTGCAACCTTGTGATTGATTAGATGAAAAACAGATTGTTTCATCCTTTTTCCACAATTGAATTTTCTGGTCAAATCCAGAACTGACAAAGTGCAATAAAGCACTCTTGTGAAAGCAGTAATCTCCCTAAATCTTCGAGTTCCCCCCACCCCCACCCACCTCATTTCATACACAAACACGGAACAAAATGATGCATAAAAGCAGCAAAACTGATTACCATCAGCAGAGTTTCCTTTATAGTGTATTAGACCTTTAATCTTTTCTTAAGTGTTGTCCATTAAAATTATTAAACTTCTTCCCCTCCTCCTGCTAATGTGTATTTTTTGAATGAATTGACTAAGGTATTTTAAATATATTGCTGCATTATTTCCATAGCTCTCCTGGTGTGTTTTCTAGCATATATTTTGTATTGTTTAATCAAGTCATCTCATCCCTTTCTGCAAAGCCAGTGGCTCCTGTAAGCTGCAGGAACTTTCAGTGCTTACCAGGAGCCTGGGATGATGAGCACACTGAAAGACCCCTCTCTCTGAAGCCATCTGCCAGGAATGGATATGCAGGCTTTTCAGAGCTGGAGGAATTTCTGTTGGGAATTGTGATTAATTTTACTTTTCTGATTGAAAGAAAAAAAATATAGTGTGAAACAAACCATTCATTTCCACTTGTGCTCTCACCTGTAACTTTAACTTACATCTCTGAAGGTACAGTACTGTGCTGCTACTCAAATAGCAGTCTCTCATTTATCTCATAAGCACAATTTACCCTAACCTCACCTTATCTGCAGGCTATCCAATACCTCTTACCACTACCTGGCTCTCTCAGAAAGTGGCTGCAAGTCATGAAGGCAGAGTGAAACAAGTATATTGCTTCCTGCTGATCAGATCTCAGTAAGAATTAACAGACCTTAGAAGAATTTCCCAGCAGACCTCAGAAGAAATTAATTAAGTACCCCTTCTCCACTGGATTAACCAAAACATACTATTTCATTTAGTAATGGAAACTTCTTTGATATGCAGACTGGGTGCTGCAACCCTGTCATTGCCTGACCCTGGGTCCCACTGTGCAGAACAACACCCTGACCCTGCTCATCCCCATCCTGTCCCTATCTCATCCACTCCCTTCCTGGCTGGGCCCCACAGTCAATGGCTGAGGACAGCTGGGCTATGGTCAGTCCTGGTCACCATCCCCAGGCTGGCCCAGCTTGCCTTGCTGAGATCTGCCAGATGCAGCTGGTCAAGGAGCAAGGGCACTGTAGCCTTGCCTGGGTGTCCTGGTGCTACCTCCTGGTGCTACCTCCTGGTCCAGCTCCACAGGCCCAGGACAAAGCCTTCACTAAAGCAAGCCCTCTTACGTCTGATTTCATTAACAAGCTCATCAATTTTGCTTTAAGGACAAGCTGAGGCTGAAGCTTTAGGAAGCACACAACATTAGCTTCTCAAAACCCATACAGCTAATATTCCCTGGGAATATATTTTTTTTTCCTTAAAAATGGGCACAGAGTTGAAAATGTCTGACTTCAGGACCTGTAAAGGAGTCCTCAGCATGTGATGAAAACAGTGAGCAGCTGTCACTTCTCTAGGTGACACTTGCCATTCTTTAGAAGGCCTTAGGACTTCCTAGAGTCATGGGAACTTCCTAGGAGTGGCACAGGTATCCTGACCTATTGCTAACCATGACGTTATCATGGCCTTGAGGCCACGGACATCGACCCTCTCCTTGATTCCCAGTGCTATGGCCAGAACCATCATGACTCCCAATTCTCCCTCTGAGCAGAAGCCACAACAGAAAGCAAACTGGAGGAGCAACACTGATGTTGCCTCCATTTTCTACTGGGTTCCCAGGAGGGAACCATGCATTACGAAATAATTTCATTTTAAGCTTAGCTAACTCTTTCTAGACAGATCCAAAGTACACAGTGTTTCTACCATGAGACTTTCATGAGGAGGTGAAAAGAGGGCAGATGGCTTCTCTTGGAGGTTTTAGCTTTCCTTCTGGCACCTTTAGCATCCTCATCTGTCTTATAATATAGAGGAGTGCAGAGGTCCCTGAACAGCATACCTAGAATACTCACTGTTGTGAACTGGAAACGGAAGAAAAGAGCATCTGATTCATGACCATGCTGCTGCTGGTCTGAGGGCAATATAACACCGTGGAAATCAGCTGAGATGAAGCTGGAGCAGAGCTACAGAGGATCAGCATAGAGAATAAACACTCACATCTTTCTATTTATGCTTGAGGCCCTTGCACATTGAAAGGACTGCTTGCCCCGCAACGCAGCGCCATCATGTTCATAAGTACCAACAAAACACATCCCTTTGCACAGCATGAGAACAAAAAAGTACAGCACAGGAGTCCAGTTTCGTGTAAACAGCCTCCTTTACAGTGCTGCAAGCTTGGAATGTATCACTACTGCCTGCCTTTATTCAACAAGAATAATGTCAAATGGTCTTCTGGCAGAAAAAATGCAGACTTTGACCAGACATTAACCCCATTAATATGGTGTTAACTTTTGACTTTAATTCTAGCACAGTGTTAGGGATATTTAAAAGCAGAACAAAATGAAAGGAAATGTTAAACACATTCCTCTCTCTCTTGCAAACTGGAACAATAATTTAACACTAATGTCATGAGGTGGCTGAAAGGGTTTCATGTCTCTGTCTTGTATCGAGTGTTACTGGAGGTAACTTGGGCAACTTGGAAACAACAGCTGAGAAAAAGGAACATGTAACACAGCTTTTGAAAGGAGTTCCATATGTACTTTACCCCATGAAGTAATTTCAGATGCATGTCTTAGGAGGAGTAAAGTTATTACTTCAGTAACACATTCATTAGTTGATGAAAATGTAGTGGTGATGGAAACAATATAATGGAAATATGTCATTAATTATTACATTTCCTATATAGTAATTTATGTCAGCACTTTATATAAAAAGAAATCTTTCTTTTTAAGAAAAATGGGGGCTGGGCTGGGGTAGGGTGGTGTCAACCTCCTTAAGTGGTCTAAATTTGGTTTTTGAAAGGTTTGATATTTGGCATAATGTAATTTGCAGCTTCAGCTGCAAAATGTTTCTGAGAAAATTAGGGGCCATAAATTACTAATTACATAAAACTTAGAATAGCCAAATGGTGGTTGCTTCCAACAGTCAGATTACTATAACAGAGCCAACACTGATATCCCAAGATTGCAAGGCTGTAGATGGATAAACATGAGGCATACAAAGGGAGCACTCTCATAAGGTAAACCTGAATTTTATTTTTCAATGGATGCATATATTTACTGAAGGAGAAATGTAGAGTCAGCTGCAATTGTGTGGAGAAACTGTTATATCCTATGGGTAGTAAACTCCAAATATGACCCAGGGGACTGATGGGAAGTTACCTGCAGTCTTCTCATTATCACAGCACTTTGTGTCTCTGGTGACTTTTGTCATGGTAAGCAGATTGCAGAGGAGTGAGTTCAAAAGGAGGATGGAAAAATCAAAGTACACAAGCATTTTTTTTTTTTGTATGAGATACCCACACTTCATCTACTTTGACAGAGCATGGGAACAAATGCTCTTAATTCTGTAGCTCTAGTTATTTCTTCCTGAGTTGGTGAGACCTAGTTTTGGCAGGATTACCCCACTGTGTCTATTTATAATTACTATAAAAATGCAAAAGGCATATCCACCGAGGACTTTCTCGTTTCCTGTAGTAACTGAATGGGCAGGGAGTAAGCTTGAATTCAAATAATGGCCAATACATCCAGTAAAGGGACAGGTCAGGCAGTTCAGCTCTCTGAGTCCTTTCGCAGAGATGTGAGAATGTTTCCATTAAGTACCAAGTTAATGAGCTTGGTCATACCTCCTAGTCTGTTCTGAAAGCTGTGCAAAGAGCATGGCCTCTTTGCAGTGTATTGTGGCACCAATGGCTTTCCTTGAGGAGACCTTATAGTTGCCTTCTGATACCTGACGGGGGCCTACAAGAGGGCTGGGGAGGGACTATTCAGAAGGTCTTGTAATGACAGGATGAGGAGAAATGGGTTTAAACTGGCAGAGGGGAGATTTAAATGGTATGTTAGGAAGAAGTTCTTTACAGTGAAGGTGGTGAGACACTGGAACAGGTTTCCCAGGGAGGTTGTGGCTGCTCCCTCTCTGGAGGTGTTCAAGACCAGGTTAGATGAATCCTTGAGTGATCTGTTGTAGTGGGAGGTGTCCCTGCCTATGGCAGGGGGTTGGAACTGGATGATCTTTGAGGTCCCTTCCAACCTAAGCCATTCTGCAGTTCTATGATTCTATGTTACTGAAGGCTAAGAGGGCAAGTGGTCAGCATGGACATGCTAAGACTGAAGTTATTTAGATCAGTAGGTTTTTCCTCTTGTATGATGGTTTGGGAGTTACCCACACCCCTCCTCTGCCCACCACCCCCCCTCCCCTCCCCGCCCCCCAATTTTTAATTCACCTAGACTAGACTCAGTCATCTGGAAGTTAAGGAATGAGGCTTTATATTTACAGCTTAGCAAAATATACAAGCAGATGTTTACAACATATTACAAATATTTACAGGTATATATATTAAAAAGGTAATACAGAAACACAACACCCCTCCCAGAGATCAGAGTCCCCAAGAGGGGTTACCAACTACCCTTCCACCTTCCCCCCCACCCAGTCTTATACCAGAATCTGCTTTACATGTAAGGTGAATTAGGAGGATCAGCAAGGGGGGTTAGAAGCAGAATCAATTAGTTGGGTTACACAGATCCAGCTAGAAGGCAAGGAGAGGGAGAGACAAACAACCAGAGCTCAGACCAGAGTGACTCTGTCTTATCTATGTTTATGTCCTTGCTCATACATCTCGGCAAACCTATGAGCAAAGTAGACATCATAATTGCTTTCTTTCCACAGCCTATAACCTAATTTATCTTATTAAAATATTCCAATTAACCTCAAACCAGCACAGTCTTGTCAAAGAAGAATTAAAGAGGTACAATTGGTTGAACTTTATATACATTAGGAGCAGATGATGTTATTTAGATGTTAAAACGAATGCAGTTTTTTGGTGTCAGCCAACTTAAAATGCATTGGTCAGGGTTTCTCTGAAGTTTCCCGTCACATATTTTTGTAAATGACTTTAAATAACAGGGATGAGAAATGTATAATGCAACACAAGAATTTTAGTTGAGATAGCGCAGAAAATATGGACCACAAAATTTGTTACAGTAGTGTGATTTATTCTTCATTAAATGAAATATTTGGCTATGTTCATAATGTCATTGTATTAGTCATTGTTGAGATATACTGTAACTGATTGTCTCTGTCTCCAAGCTGTGGTATAGTAGGTTTACCAGAAAAACAGCAGAAGAGA
Organism: Psilopogon haemacephalus; assembly: GCA_013396835.1. Classification (NCBI taxonomy): domain Eukaryota; kingdom Metazoa; phylum Chordata; class Aves; order Piciformes; family Megalaimidae; genus Psilopogon; species Psilopogon haemacephalus. Next base: position 542,915 of record VWZI01019110.1, on the reverse strand, counting down.
GAAAAGGGTGATAAGAATATCTCTGCAACTAAAGTTCTGTTCTCATTAAAAGCAAGTATCTCACCATTTCTGGTATTGCCTTCTCTTCACAGGAGCCAGATCAAACAATGTGATGGCTAAGAATTCCCTAGGCTCCCTTTATCTGTCCAGAACCACACCAGGCACTACCCACCTAAGAAAGACTGTGGCCATCTCACCATTCAGCTACACACATGCAACAGCCTGGATGAATGCCAAGAATGCTTACTAAGTACAGACGAACGAGGTTCATTTTAGGGTCTTTTACTGTCAGCAGCTTCTCCTACAGTTACTTTCAAAGACCAAATGTCAAAATCCATTGCTTATTTAGCTTTTAGAAGCTAAACCAGTGTATACAATTTTAAAAATTTGGTTTAGAAATGCAGCTAGTCCAGCTTCTCAGTTCTTCTCTGGAAATCCCTAAAAAGCAAATAATGACTAGAGAAGAAATTCTGCTGGGCAAGCAGTTAATCCCTAACATGGGCATCTCTCTTAACAGCTAAGGAAAATGACTGTAGTAATTGGGTATGGTAAAACCAATAACTATGGTATAAGTTGTGGCTACCTTTCCTGAAGTTATGTGTTTCTTGTTAATTTTCCCCAACTTTTCTGTTGCTTTCTTGAATCTAGAGGACGAACAACCAAATATTATTTAGACTTCATGTAACAAATAAAAAGCATTGCAGTTATAACCTCTAGAAATAAGCTCCTACAGAAAAGCAGGCATTTTGTACATATCTTTCCTATGATTATTTAAGCCTAATATTTTTTCTCCCAAAGGTCAACATTTTACATTTTATTTCTCATAAATTCTTGAGAGAAGTAACTATAAAAAGATGACAAAACATATCCAGTTTTCTACTAAGAAGTCAGGGAAGTCATTGCAGGTATATTGAGGTAGCTTCCATACACTGATTTTCTAATCATGCTTTGAAGCATATCTTCATTCTCTTTGTTAGGGTGGGTAATTAGTAATTAATAGGACTATGCAGCCTCAAAGAAGACAGTGCAGGGGACTAGGCTTTCCAGCCTTGGTTCTCCCCAGTGCAAACAGAAATACTGATTAATGCAGTCTCCTTTCTGATTCCCCTCTGCCCTCTTTCCTACAAGTGCTTTTCTTATGACTGTGCTCTGAATCCACAGCTTTACTTGCTAATAATAACCATGTCTGTTCTCCATCCAAAAAGTTACTCACATTGAACATATGTCAATTCTCTTGCAATACATTTGCCACAACCTGCCTTTGAGAGCCTCATGCACTCTGACACAGAGCCTGTCCTGGTCCCAGGACCTCCCAGGGAGCCCCAGGCTGTGATATGGTACAAAGTGTGGTCATCATCATATTTATGCCTTCACAATGGGATGTGACTTAGCAGGGATGCTGCTGGTTTTTCTTCTCAAGGTGCTTTTGATCACAATACATAGGTCCATTCTCCTCCAAGATACAAATTGAAGAACATAAATAAATGCAATTCATTGAGAAACGCATTAAGTAAAGCATTTGGCACCATCTCCTACAGTACCCTCACAGCTAAACTGAGGAAGTGTGGTCTGGATGATTGGGTAGTGAGGTGGATTGGGAACTGGTTGAAGCAAAGAAGTTAGAGAACTGTGGTCAATGGGACAGAGTCTAGTTGGAGGCCCATATCTGGTACTATTGATACTGGTACCAGTGTTGTTCAATATATTTGTCGATGACCAGGATGAAGGAACAGAGTGCACAGTCAGCAAGCTGCTGATAAGACAAAACTGGGAGGAGTGGCTGACACACTGGAAGGTTGTGCTGCCATTCAGCGAGACTTAGGCAGGCTGCAGAGTTGAGCAGGGAGAAATTTAATGCAATTCAACAAGAGAAATTGTAGAGTCTTGCACCTGGGAAAGAACAACCCCATGTACCTAGGTTAGGGACTGACCTGTTGGAGAGCAGTGCAGAGGAGAGGGACCTGGGAGTCCTGGCAGATAGAAGAATGACCATGAGCTGGCAATGTGCCCTTGTGGCCAAGAAGGCCAACAGGTGTATTAGAAGATTAGAAGGGGAGTGCTTAGTAGGCCAAGAGAGGTTCTCCTTCCCCTCTACTCTGCCTTCATGAAGCCACATTTGTAATATTGTGTCCAGTTCTGGGCCACTCATTTCTAGAAGGACAGGGAAATGTTTGAAATAGTCTGGACACATTCCTGTGTGACCTACTCTAGGTGATCCTGCCCTGGCAGGGCACCTGGACTAGATGATATTTTGAGATCCCTTCCGGTCCCTAATGTTCTGTGATTCTGTGACAGTATTAATTTTCTCTATATTTTTATCTTTTTCTTGATTTTATTAACTCACACCAGGTACTCCCTGTTTCTTCTCTAATCCCATGCTCTTTCATCTATTTACTTTGTCTTTTTTTCCCTCAAAGAAGTCTATTTTATATAAAATACTACCAGGAAAATATGTAGACCCATAGAAACAGTTCAGAGGATCTTGCTACTAGTCTGTACATAAGTTTTCAAGGAGCTATGTCAACACTGATCAGAAGTCAACCTACCAATAGGAAAAAGAGGGTGGTAGCCATCAAAGAAACTCTGAGAAGCCATTTTAGAGAACTAAAGAAGAAATAACAACAAACTTATTTCCTGAACAAGAGGAGATTCCACAGACCAGACTAGAGCCACATGCAAGAGGGAGAGAAGAAAGAAAAGAACTTTGGGAAATGTGACCTTCATCTTAAGGAGTTCTCCCCTGAAAATGTGGAAGTGGAGGATTGGGCATACACAAAAGACCTGCATTATTTTATCTGCATTTTTGTCTGCCCTTCATTGGTACTAAAAGAAAGAACAATTAATCTAGAATCTCATTTGAAAGGCCTTTGTGTTACAAGCTTTAAGTGCTATGCAGCCACAGAGATGCTAAAGCAAACTCAAATTGCTTGAATGGCTACAGATTTGGGAAAGGGAAATCCTAGGTTTAGCACTGCTTCATAAGACTCTGCTCATGCAAGATACCTGTATGAAGAAGCTGCACATCGGAGAAGGCAAGAAAAGGATGGGCAGTGTTGAAGCACATTGGTCCAACCCATGAAAACAAAACACAACATCTAGATATAGTGTCTCTTTTTTCTTCTTTTTTTTGGGGGGATTCAATAACCAGGCTTGAGGAAGAAATTAATTGGTTATTCACCACTATTGGCATTTTCCATATGTCTAGGTTTATAGACTGTATGTGAATGTTGCTGTCACTGAGTTGCTTTGTCTCCTGCCTGCTAATTCGAGTCTGCAAAGAAACTTGTTTCATTGGAAGTTCAGAGTAGCTGAGGTGCACTCAGATCCACTTGTATGGGAGTGGTTCCTGGCCCTGATACAGCCAGAAGCAAAATAGGCCAAGACATGATACCACACTGGGAGGCTTGGCTGACACACCTAAAGGCTGTGTAGCCAATCAGCATGACTTGGACAGACTGGAGAGCTGGGCAAAGGGGAACCTAATGACGTTCCATAAGGATAAATGCAGTCTTGCACCTGGGAAGGAACAATAAACTGCATCAGTACAGGTTGGAAAGTAGTCTGCTGGGGAACAGCCCTGTGGAGAGCCCATGGGAGTCCTGGTGGACAACAAGCTATCCGTGGGACAGCAATGTGCCCTGGTAGCCAAGGAGGCCAATGGGATCCTGGGGTGCATTAAGAGAAGTGTGTCCAGCAGATCGAGGGAGGTTCTCCTCCCCTTCTGCCCTAGTGAGACCTTACCTGGAATACTGCATTCAGTTTTGGGCTCCCCAGTTTAAGAGGGACAGAGATCTACTTGAAAGAGGCCAACAGAGGGCTACAAAGATGATTAAGGAGAGGCTGAGGGATCTGGGACTTTTTGGAGAAGAGAAGACTTAGAGGGGATCTAATTGATATTTATGACCATGTGAAGGCTGGGCCTCAAGAGGGAGGAAACAATCTCTTCTCAGTTGTGCTCTGTGACAGGGCAAGGGGTAATGAGTATAAACTACAGCATAGGAAGTTCCACCTCACCATGAGGAAGAACTTCTTTACTGTAAGGGTCACGGAGCACTGAACAGGCTCTGCCGAGAGGTTATGGAGTCTTCTTCTCAGAAGACTTTCAAGACCTGTCAGGATGCCTTGCTGTGCAACCTGAGCTAGATTCTGTGGTCCTGTTCTGGCAGGGGGTTTGGACTTGATGATCTATGGAGGTCCCTTCCAACCCCTAGTATCCTGTGATCCTGTGACCTACAGGTAAGCCAGTAGTTTACAAATGGTACTCAAAATCTTGAATTTGCTGTGGGTTTATTTTGAATAAGCTTCTAGTTAGCAACTGTTTAAACCTTTAAGCCTAATGAAGTCATAACAAACAAACAACAACAAAAAAAAAGTCCTACACTGTTCTGTCCATTTGCCTCTCCATAGATTGCTGTCCAAGGATCTCCAGCCACAAAAATCTCTTTTCCTGTTAATATTTTACAGATGTGCATTTTCGACTTTTCAAATCCAATGCTGACTGAGTGCCCTTTCCTTGTCAGAGTGAACTACAGGGTTCATGCATGCAGCTTCACAGAGCCCCAGCCGATGTTAGACCCTCTCAGGTGTGTCTGTGTACAGGATGGAAAGCCAGTCTCTTTAAGCTCAAGAGAAGTCTTGCAAAAGTTAGTAGAGGGTTGTGCTTCTGACTTTTTCTTCATTACCAGTAGGCCAATTGATCTAGATGATCAAAACTACCAACTGCTCTGCTTAGAATCTTTATGAACATAGGTTTTTATGACTTAACATTTCTTCTACCAGATTTGTCTTCATATGATCATATTTCATGCCAATGTGAGTTTCTTTGCTGAGAATTCATAAATACTGCAGCCAATACATTCCTAAATCCAGCCACACTACTTCTTGTTTATTTAATATCCACTGTTGTACTTCTGTATCTAAGCTCTCTTTTGCCATTAATGTTAACTTGACACTCATTAGATTATTAATATGCTATGACCATTGCTGAGCATGATTTCCTTGTTCTCTCTTACCTCAATGTTGTCAGAGACTTGCTGTAAGATTTTTGCCTCATAGAGTATATTTTCACCTGAGTTTTTTGGCCTATAAGCCTAAGTAAATAGTTCTTCATACCCATAGAATTAGCAAAATTAGTTAACACATCAGAACCGGTTCTGGTGGCTGTTTTTGGTTTTGTTTTAAAGCAGCAGCTGAAAACAATTGATGTGGTTAATATTAAACTGTCTTGATGCTTGTTGGAAACTCAGGTGAAGGGATTCAGATGCTAACTAATATTTGATAGTGATTACAGAAAGTAAAGGTTTTCGAATTTGGACCAATGTGTGGATTTTCACAATATTCTTGCATCTTTCATAATGAAGCCATCCTTACTACATTGCTTTTGGCCAACAATTTCTAAAACATTCTGATCTTTTCCTATTCATTGTTTATCACTTTATTTTCACTCCAATAATATTTATTTTTAATTCCTGGACACAGCCATGCTTAAAATTTAATACACAAATTTGTTCCCACCTTTAGAGTCAGAATGGTAGGGATTGGAAAGGACTTCTGAAGACCATCTAGTTCAAACCCCCCACACCTCTCAGGCCCCCCCCCCACTACAGGAAGTTTCTGTAGATCAGGTTGCATAGGAACATGTCCAGGAAGGTTTTGAAAGTCTCTAGAGAAGGAGACTCCTCCACCTCTCTAGGCAGGGTGTTCACAGTACAGGAGATTTTCCTGAAGTTCGAGTGAACTCCTGTGTTGTAGTTTGTACCCATTCCCCCTTGTCCTATCACTGGCCACCACTGAGAACAGCCCAGCCCCATCCTCATGACCTCCACCCTTTAGATATTTATTTACGTGCATTGAGAAGGTTCCCCTCTCAGTGTTCTCTTATCCAGGCTAAAGATCCCCAGGTCTCTCTTAACTCTTAAATACTTCATTGTCTTAGTGTTAATCTGTGTCTACGTGTCTCAATTATGCTAAGGCTTTCACTCGTTTGTTTTTTCTGACCGCTTTTCTGTCTAAAAGGATTTTATCCTTTACGGAACCAACCCCTTGAGAATAGCTCCAGCATGAAAAGCCCTGTGAGCAGCACAAGAACTCTAACTCCCTGTCCTTGCTGTCAAGGGGGGAAATAAGAAGACAGGAATTTGTTGTGCTGTACAAGTTCTTTGCTTTGCATGACTGTTAGCAGGTCATGGGAATCAGAGCCCTTGAGTGCCTCAGATTCGTGGCATAAGCATATCCAGTGAGTGCAGAAAGTACAAATGTTTCAGATTGAGAAACATGCACATGTTGCTGTCAGGTCCAAACTTAGCTGCTGCAGACATTCCTTATTACTATGATGATGGGTTTTTTGTTTGTTTGTTTGTGGGTTTGGTGGTTTATTTTTGTTTTGGATTTGTGGGGCTTTTTGTTGGCGTTTTGCTGTTGGGTTTGTTTTTTGTTTTTGTTTTGTTTTTTTAATTTAAAAGCTGTTATTTGTGGAGTGATTTTCGTGTGCCTGGAATTGTCAACACAGATGTATCTGGTTTCAGTTTTCTGAAAACATGACAAGGCCTCTGGCTGGTGGGTGCAATGCATCCCAGCCATTTAGAATGCATTCAACACACCATTATTTTCTAATAAGCAGTCATAGTCTTTAATATTTACTGAGAAACGGAAGACTTATGATTTAATATATTTCCAGGTTTGTTTCTATGACTGCAGCTTTTTTAAGGATCTGATTGTGATCTACATTTGTCTTCTGTTTATTTCAAACTCTGTAATTAGCAAAGTTTGGGGGGGTTTTTTTGTGGTTTTTTTTTTTTTTTGCCAGGTTTTACAATTTATATTGTACACCAGCAAGCCTGGCTTAAAAGACCATCGCCCTAATAAAAAACCAAAAAGCAACAACAAAAAAATATCTACAGAAGTAACAAATCTAAAACATTGAGATTTGTCTTGGCTGCTCCATAACACTCCCTTTGGTTCTATTTGGAATATTTTCTAGCTGAGAATAGTACTGTCATGCATCCAAATGCCATGAGGGTAGGTGTATAAAAATCTTTTAAGTGAAAAGAACCAATACATGTTAAGTGAAGAGGATATATTTTGGCCAAAGATCAGAGAAAATTTTCTAATTAAATGTTATGTGGGGATTTGGGCATTTTTTTTTTGTTTGTTTGTTTGTTTAAACATTTGCCTAAAAGATGGGCGTGCAGCTGGCAAGATAGATCTTACAATCTGTGGGCAAACAAATCAGTATGGTTGAGATTGGAACCTGTTGGTCCATGGCACTGGCATGTTTGAAAGCAATACCATTCTATTTCTCAGTAGAATAATTAATATTTCATGTAAAACAAGCAAGCAAATACTCAAAACCCACTTTATTTAAAATGCCCTCTTTCCCCGCCTCAGTCTTACAGAACTAGACTTGAAGATGATAGATTCACTATTTTCCAGTCAAATTCTGTTTGGATCTGTGAGGTACCTGATGCAGAGGATCCTGCTGTCAGGAGAAATGTCAACGATTTTAAATAGCTTTTTTTTTCAAACAGTGCCAGAATTCAAATGCACTGGAGGCAAAGTGTGTCTGCACAGCCAGCTTTGATTGTGTTCTTTTTCAGCTTTTGAGTACTTTGCAACTTCCATTTTAATTATAGTGAAATGTATAATTTGGATGTGTTATTTCTTAGGACTATTTTAAGGTAAGGTTAAAAACAATTTGTATGCGTGTATGTGATATATATACACAAGAGAAGTAAATGGGTTAATTCTTTAATAGTTTTTGCTCAGCTGTGTCAGAGGAGAGTTTTAGTTAAAAAAAAAAAAAAAGACACTTCTGAAGATTAAGGGTGTTTCTTTTGTGGTATATCAAAGCCTTACAGCAAACAGTGAGGCTGTGAGACATTTGTAATGGAGAAAATCACAAGACTCCTTTATCATGGAGAATATTAACTAACCTAAGTAATGGGGAGGAAACCAGTTCTGTGAAAAGTACCTGTGTTACTTGAAAGAACATCAGTCCAGTACATGTATTACACTAATGAAATAACTACTGAAAGCTTCTAAAAGTCAAGGTGTCTGTTCTGCTGGGTGGAGGAATCCCTGGAAGCTCTTGCATCAGCCCTGACCAGCCATGGCTCCATGATATGGATATCAGAGTCTTAACTTGCTGGTTCACCAGTCAAGGCAGATATAAGCCAGTTTAGAAATCAGTATGAGGCATAGCCAAAATAGCAAAAGCATGCAGTGGTGACTTTCTGCCAGCACGTGTCACTGGCATCCTAGACAGCTCCCTGCTTGTCTGCCCTGTGCATATGAGGACACCAGCCCTGCCGCACAGCAGGAATATTTTGGGGCAGTTCACTGAGACAGGGCCAGATTTCCATTTCCAAGGTCAACTGGTGACCCAGGAAATAGCTTCATAAAAAGTACCATGCCACTGGCAGGCCAAAATGCCCCAGGAATCTTGGCATTACAAGTACCATGTGCTATTTTTGCTGCTCCCCTGAGCAACAGAAATAGCAGCAACAGCATGTATCCATGCCTGGTAGGACCAGGCAAATGATGCGGCTGCATCAGGCCCTGGCATCAACTTTCTGTGCACCATGGACTGCATAGAGAAGGCAGAAAGCAAAAGGAAATGGAAAGCACAAACCAGCGAAAAAGGTTGCGGCGTAAACCGGTGTGGTCTGCAAGAACTTCTGCAAGGCAAAGGGAGGGAAATGCTAAGCTTTTCCCGGCAGGCTGATGTATGTAGCTGTCCAATACAGCTAGTTTTGGCCTGGAGCATAGTTCTGGCTAGACTGCAAAGGCATCTGCTGTAATTGCTCCATGTAGACATAATGGCCAAGGTCTGATGCCACTGTCCAAAAAGAAAGACATGCTACAGGGCTCTGGAGCCTCCATTGAAGAGTAGGGAAGAATTTTGGGAGAAAAATGGAGGGGCAAAGAAATCTGTGACCTTGTTGTGGTCATGCTGATAAAGACAGAGTCCCAGTGCCTTTTCAGTATACCAGTCCTGCCAGAATGAGTTTGAAATGGCTAAGTCCTTTCTTTTGTATTTTTTATATAGTAGTAGAAACCTAATACAGAATTTATGGCTTAGGAAACCATAGTTGTCATTGAGCTGTCAATGCTCAAAACCACTTGCCTCCTGTGAACTGCTGCCAATGGAGAACTTGCAAATATTTGCTTTTGCATCCATTGCCATAAGTGATAAGTCATCTGCAGGCTGCAGCAGGTACAACTGGCCTAATACGTCTTGGGTCACTGCTGCTAGACTTGACAGAGGTCACCTGTGTGACTTCTGCTCAAATAATGCTGTTTTTAAAGGTATCTTTTGTGTGTATTTATTTCTGTAACTATGAAAACCTAGAAAATAAAAGAGAACTAAGTACTACTCCAAATAAACTGCTCCCATTGAAGTGTATTCAGTTCACAAATCCTGACTGTAGGATCCAAGATCCGCATGTAAATAATAGCAATGTAATTATATGGTTGTTGATGAAAACAAGCAGAGACCATTTCTCCCAGATTTACAGAACAGAGAAGCTTAATTCTCAACTTTGTGAAGTAAAAGAGTTTGGAAATTGCAAAATTAGAGATGGGAAAGTGGCATGCAAGATATTTAGAAGTGCTGTGTGAATACCAGTGTTTGCACATCTTATCTGTGGAGGTGTTCAGGAGGTGGAGAGATGAGGTTCTGAGGAACATGGTTTAGTACTGGACTTGGTAGAGTGAGGTGGTGGTTTGACTTGATGATCTCAAATGTCTTTTCCAACCAAAATAATTCCATGATTCTACAGTTTCTGATCTAAATAATACTTAACCATTAATTAGGGAAGCACAAAATAGGCCTAGCAAAATTGTTCCAGGGCCATGATGTATTTTGTTTTTGAAACAAGGAGACAATGTGAAATGTCAACCTCTGCTTTACATGTTATGCCTTGTAGAAAACCTGAGATGCTATGAAACAGGTAGTGACCTGTCAAAGCTTTCAGGAAGGAGTCAAGAGCTATTTTTGTATGTCATGTAGCCATCAGGGGACTTAAAGAAGACACACACTTTAATCCGGTGTTAAGGAAATCAAAGGAGTTAAGAAAATCCCTGACAAGGTGGACAGGTGAATTTTTTTGTTCTTCTTCTTGTTTGTGCTCAGAGCTGTCTGGATCATTGACAGGTTTTTTTTGCTTCATGGTCATTTTCATTTAAAGCTTTCTGTAGGTCTAAAATTACCAATTTCCAGTTAAATTATGTATTTTAAAAACTTGAATGAAAATATTATTATTATTGCATTTCTGATGTTGTTACCAAAATAGTCTCACAAAAAACAAAAATAGTAACAACAACAAAACTACAAAAAAAAAAAAAACAAACCAACAAACCCACACCAAAAAAAAACATGGCAAAACAAACCAGAAAAATGAAACAAAGCAAAACAAACCTCAAACTGAAAAGAAAAAGAGAATTCTGTAAGAAAAAAAAAAGAAAGCAGTAGTGGTCTTTGTAACTCCTTTCAATAGTTATAATAAGGATATGTTTCTAATCATGTAAACATGGATTTAGGGTAGACTCGATGCTAGAAGTGATGCAGGTTTAGATCCCTTTGCAAGCAGGTAGTGGTCTTTTTATGTGCAGGACTTTTTAAGCAAGAGTAGGTTTTTCTCAGTCTGCTGTTCAAACCATTCCATTTGACATGCGAAACATAGATAAATTTTTGCCAAATTACTCATTCTTCATCTTGTTTTTTGTGTTACTCAAGTGGGATGGCACACTGAAGTTTTAGCCATGACTGAATTTCTCCCAGCACCAACTCTCCAGATCTGGGACCTGACCTGAGCAAGCTGATCCCCCTTACAGCATATGCATGCTATGGAGTTTCTTTCCTATTGGCATCAGGCCATGGAGGCAAAGGCTGGAAGCAAATGCAAAATATTTGCCCCCAATACTTGGAACATGGCTGCAATGTGTGCCTGGAGCTGGGAAATCTTTTTGAAAACCTCTGGGCTCTCTGAGCCCATTCCTGCACCTAATCTCATTTGTGAATCCTGTAGAGAGCAGCAGCTGATAGCACTGTTTCAAGGGCAGACACTATCCAGTCTAAACTGGACATCTAAGACTTGGATCACAGCTCCCTCCCCAGAGTTTGGGCCACCCTTGCCTCTTCATGGGATTTAGAGCAGGACCACCAAAACCTGGTAGCAGACATCCCCATTCCTGGTGGTAGCATGCAGATGGGTCTCAGACCAAGAAGTGGAGCAGGGCAGAGGGGGGAACTGGAGGGAAGAGAAGGAGGTCACATCTCTCATGGTGGTCATGCTAAATCCACACCTGAATTTCATTATGTTATTGCCCTATAGCTGACATCTAATTACAGAAGTTCACAGAAGGCTTGGACTTTTGAACTGAAGAGCAGAGGTCAATTTTTGCCATTAAGACGAGGTGGCAGAGGAAACATATGGTCCATGTGTTATCCCTCGTCTCTGTCCCAATATATTCAAACCAAAGAAGTGATTTTTTTGGGAGCAACTGTCTTTGCACTTATTTTCTCTGTGTTTGGTATTTGGATCAATTCAATGTCTTAAGAACACCTCAACACACCTCGTAAAAACCCCCAGCAAATCTTTACACAGCAGTTTCAATTTAGGAAGTTGATAGTCTAAATTTTTTTTTTTACTTCAGAGAGCATTCTAAGCTGTAGTCTCTGACACTGCCTTCTGTTAAACTCTGCAACTCTCCTTCCTTGCAGTCCCTCTGGGATTTAGTAAATTATCATCCTCTATCCATATGCCATTGTGACTGCTTTTGGTTCAGATCCTGCATTAACATGGTCAAGAAATGCAAACACGAAAGGAGAAAAAACCCTTGGGTGAGGTAAGAGTTCTTTTCTAGGTAATTTGTGTGCTCTTTCTAGATACCTGTAGTAGCATCAAATATAAGAGATAAGGACACCACTAAGCTTACTTTTATTAATGTTATTTTACAGTCATAAATAATTATTCATTTTATTTAGGGAAATTTTTTTGGCTCAGTTTGGAAATTCTTCCATTTATGGACCTTTGTTCTTCTTACTACTGTTCTAATGTTTTCTGTGGCAAGTGGAACTATCAGGTTTGAATGCACGCACAAATTTACTCACACTTCTTTAACAATGATCTAACTTTACTTCTATGCTGGTTTGAGGGTAATTGGAATATTTTATTAAGAGAAATCAGATTATAGGCTGAGAAAGGCTGTCTGTGCTTGTCCTTTTTCTAATTCCAGAGTTAGATAAGATGCTAGAAGTCGTTGCAGAACTGCCTTTCAAGAGGCAGTATAATTGATCAGCAATTGTCTTTAATTATTAGGGCATTATTGCAATTCAACAATACTGCTGATGTCTATTGAGAAAGGCTAAGCACACTTAGATCTGCATAGCTTTAGTATTCCTTTTAAATGAAATACAGCCACTGATTTCATTGAGACTTCCTGCTTCCGGAAGTATTAATGAAGGTGGATAAAACATTTGAATTACTGAACAGCTCATATATTTTGCTAGATGTTGGCTTTCCAGTGACTATTTATCAGGCCTTTCTTTAATTCCATTTGGGAGCTTGGACTGGGTCATCTTTGCTGTCTTTTATGTATTGACAAAATTCCCTTCTGCTGGAGGGAATTCATTCTTTAGGAGGGCTGTGATTCTCTTACAGTTTGAATTTTGATTTCTATTTATACACTTCCCTTAGTTAACATTATTCACCCACCCTGTTTGCTGTGTCATTTGTATGCAGACGATATTCGGATATCCTCTCAGTCCCTGCAGAGTCTACAAAGAAGTTTGATGTTTTGTGTAATTGCCTCTGTGATATTTAATCACGGGTAACTTCAAATTTTGTTAAACTTAACACAGACAAAACCGAGTTGCTATTGATTAGTTCACTGGCGCAGAGGTCTCAGGTGTCATCTGTGGTAGTTTCCATTTGTGGTAGTTCTTTTATCCTTCAGATAATGCTTATGACCTTGGGGTCATTGTGGATTTGGTGTTTTCTTTTGAAGCCCACATCAATCATGTAATTAAAGTGTCTTACTACTGTCTTTGGAATCTAGCTGGGCTGAGACCTATGCTCTTTCTAGCCCACTTGCTGAAACTTTAATTCATATTTTGTTTGTCTGACTTGACTACTGCAGCTCTTCCCTATGCCCTTCACTGTTTGCATTAGGGGCACAATCAAGCTATTTAGGAATATGAGGTGCAGCACCCATGAATTAAGGGCATTCACTGACTGCATTCTAAGTAGAAGATGTGTTTTTAAAACATGGTTAGACATCAGTACCACTTGGCTGGTTCTTAGCTGGGGATTTCTAATGATGCTTCATTTAACAGGTTATTCTTTCTAGTCAGACCAGTAGAATCTTACCTAAATCCTCTAAGTTCATGCTGTTACTTTTCAACCTGTTTCTGAGTGTGGATGGCCATAAAGCACTAGAATTTCAAGACTGCTATCACTTCATATTATTAAATGCTATATAATAATGTAATAATATCTAATGCAAGTTGCAGCAGCATTGATTATGATTCTTATAGAATTCTGTCTTTACTTACTCTCCAGATAAGTTGTTTCAATTCCAGTAGCATTTATTTGAAACAATCCTTTTCTCAAATAGATGTTTTTGCCAACGCTATGTCATAGGTCACATTCTGCTCTCGTTTATGTGTTCAGAGTTCAGTGGGATTGTATAAGATTAACAGAAGCTTTGACCATGGTGGAGAGTTGTAAGACTCTTAAACAATCCAGATAAACCAATACAAGTATGTGTGTAAACACTTACTTAAGTTTAAAATTTGTTTAACTTTATTTAGTTTAGACTTATTCCTAGTAGCCTTAAGTTGCACTGAAACAAATAAAATAGTGGTACAGCCTATTGTTCTGGTATAAAAATCATGTTACATGTTTGTGTTTTGGAAGTTTAATGTGCAAACATAGCTTAACAGCAGGTGACTGTCACTTACATCTAATTATGGTTCATACCTTTTCTAAAATGCAAGGTACTTGAGGTGAAATATGCTCTGATGTACAGTGAGTAAAGGTAAAAGCTATAAAAGATAATTCATAGAGAAGCAAGACAACTGTTTTCTGTATCTATAATTACTCCCCTTAAAATCTCTTGAAAGGAAGAGTAACATGGAACACCAAGTGGGCTACCAACAAGGTATGTGCCAGGATGTCAAAGCAGTGTACTTCTGCCTCTATTCCTTGATGTTAAGACAATATGACATTACAGGAGACAGGAATTTTCTAGCAATCAAATACATCAAATAAAAGCCAATTACACAAAGTTGGGATTTTGTTTTTTTTTTTCCCCTTTTTTTTTCAGTTAAGTATTAAAAATAAGTCTGAAACAATATGTTAATTAGCATTGCTGCATGCAGTCTTATCATTTATAGAGCAGCCAAACAGGTGAATTTCACTACAGCATATTGCTACAGGAAAGATTAATTTACACAGTTAAGTGGAGTTGTCTATTGTCTGCCTTTGCTATGATGGGTTTGTATCTACATGCTCAACTGTAACCCAAAGCTGTTTAGGGCATACCTAGAAGTGAAAAATCACATATATGGGATAAACCTAATATTTTATTTATAGCAAGAACATTACTATGCAACACACCATGAACTATATGCAAGGATGGTCTAAGGGCACTCAGAGCATCTTGTTCTAGCTGAAAGGTGAGCTTTCATCTCTGACAAGAAGTACTGGGACACTACATCTTCTGAAGTTTGATGCTCTTCCTGAATCACTAGAAACTTATCTGGTAGTTACTGCAAGTGCCGATTGCTGAAATGAGAAGATAACATCACTTACCTCTCTAACTAGAGAAAGCACACTGGCCCAAGCAAGGGAAATGTCTGAAGCTTTGCCTAGTCATCTAAAATGAATCCCCAAAATGAACAGATTCAATTTTCAGTACTCCATCAGCACTGCCTTCTTTTCTTCTGTCTGTCTGCAACCTCTATCTTGAGGTTGCTGGACTTGGAGAAAGGAAAAAGGAGTCCTCAAAGTGTGAGGAATATAGGAAATTTGAAATTAAGGAAGAAACTTTCCAGACAATAACTTTCATGAGAAGATTATTACAAAGTCTGCAAAGAAGTGCAGTTTTTGCATCAAAGATGCAAAGCCGCCTTTAAAGTTTGTGTAATGCACCAAGTTTGTTTTTTTGTTTTTTTTTTCATTTTCCACAAGTGCAGCTAATTTAATTTGCCATGTAACTGCTCCAGGGTGTATATCAAAAGAGCAACAATTGTTTCAAAACATTATTGTGAAGTTTTTGCTCACTTCAGGAAGTGCTTTGAAGTCAGTTTCTTCCCCTTCCACTTCAGCTCAAAAAGTTTGTAGAAGCTATCTGAAAAACAAAAGAAGAGGTTATAAACTTTTTCCCACCACATAATGCAAGGGTCAAACACAAAAATAAAGGGGATATAGTATGAAGAAGTATTTGTTCTGCATTATGATGTGCTGATTTTTGGCAGCAGTTGAAGTTCAAAGAGAATTACTTTATCTCTAATATGGACATGAGTAATAGATGGCAGAATGTACTGAGACATATAGGCAGATTTATGAGGCATGCCAGAAAACAGTGGCCCGACGAGTTTATTTAAAGCCATAGATTCTGAGCAAGTCTGGAGCAAGGACTACAGCATTCATTGCCCTTCTTGCAGTAAAACTGTCACAAGCTTGCAAAGGTGAGCATAGCACCACTGCCTCCTATCCAGAAAAAATCAGAGGTATTCAACAGTCTCAAAGGCTTCAGTAAGCTGTATGAAAGTTCTTTCTTAGTGAGTTAAGCAACCTATGTTTTTTGGGGCAAAATTCTCTGTGTTTTAAGTCTGCTTGACTTTATTGACTATAGAGTTAAACTGCTCTACATAAATACTAATTTCATTACAATAGGTTTGTAAGAGGGTTTGCTCATTTAGGTCAAATTTAGATACTTGGCATTTAGTCTGTTGGCACCTTGACTTTTATATCCTCTAGTTAGTAAAAAAACATACCCAACAGTATGACCCAGAAAAACGTGACCTAAGAAAGTATGAGAAAACTTCAACATCTCTGAGGAGGAATGTAATGTTCAGCTGCAGTATAATGAAAAGAAGTGGAACTTGTAGTGGAGTTAGTGTGCAGTAAAATATTTAGAACTCATAATGTTTCATGGGGCCAATGCCCCTGAGAAGAGAAATAAACTCTTTTCTATGGCAGAGCAATAAATATTTATATATTGTATTGCCCAAAGACCTCCATCAGAAGGGACAGAGAGGGAGCTGAGTTTGCAGAAAAGAAAAAGGTGCAATCCTGATCTTGCATCTGCAACCTGAAGATACCAACACACAGAGAGAAAGAGCTTAGAAGTTAGCATCTTGAAGAATTTGCAGAGAATCTGCTAACTAGAAGTATTACAGGAGTGCTGCTTTTTCCTAGTCTCTATTTTCATACTGTTTGTGAGTGAATCAGATACAATCTTTGAATCAACACAACTGACAGATTAGCAAATTTTGCTTTTTTGATGGAGGGAAAGTTGATTGTAACAGAGGTCTATTGCTGTAGAATCTAGGTTATCTGAGTAACCAGTTAATCCTTAAGGACTGAAGAGAAGGAATCACATCCCTCTTGGGCACAGAACATTAACCTTCCCAAATGCCCATTGACACAATTTTGTCTCAGAAGACCGTAACTGGTTGAGAAAAATAAGACAATCAAAGATTGCAGAGAAATCATTCTCATCCACACAGACTGTGTTAAAGGCATTTTCAAAAAGTAGAAGCCTCATATACTTAAATGTAACTCTCTCAGAACCTATTCATAAGACACCACATGAAAGGAATAAGTTTCAACTTGATTTTCTACTTTGGGGAGTTTAAGCTATCTCTCAAAGACATCAAAGCAGCCCAACTACAGTCTTAAGTCAGACAAAGTGAGGTTTGGAGATTCACAGAGCATCATAAACAACACATCTCCCATTGCAGGCATGAGAAGAGATATTCATTGCACATCTAGTGATTCTCAAGTGATTCTCAAATATTAATGAGATTGAGAGTTGCAATGTTCATGTAAGGAAATGTATTCACAAATAGGGAAAATGAGGCTTTAGTATCATGAGCAAGATTTTAAAAACTAGTCTCTGATTTTGTAGACATTGGTAGTTACTTTCCATCCTGAGCCAGGTGATGCGTGGAGATATCTGGGAGTTTCCAAACAAAATCAGGTTTGTTTTCCTCTTCCTTTAAGTGTGCAAAACTGTCAATAGCAGAATGTTTTGCAGAAATATATGAATTTAGACGAACCTTTGATAATAAATTAAGTGCTCACTTTGCTTTCTACCTACAGTCTTCTAAGTAATCCAGACTTCTAAAGATTTCTCGGGCAGTCGCTCTGTATGGATTGCCACAAACTTAGCAGGCTCCTGAAGCATGGCTAGGAGCCCAGAAAAACAGGCTGCTTTCAGTGCCCTGCTTTCCCAGAAGTTTGGAGACATCTAGCTAGCATCTAGAAGAATGAAAAGGCTCAGACTAAATATGAAAGGCTTCTGGTCTTCCAGGAGCAGTTCAATAAACTATGATAAAAACAAATGCTAGGAAATATGTAGTTTGCTAGTTAGGAAACATATACTTTTGCTTTTATTTGTATTTGTAAGGAGAAGAGAAACATTTTCTGTGGAGGAGTTCAGTATATGTAAGGAATTTTTTTCCCCATTGATGGGCAAAATATTTTGAAATACCAAACAGAAATGGTCCAAGTATTCTATTCCTTGTCGTTTCTCAGCCTTTTGGGAAATCTTCACTCCTTGCCTTCTTTCTCTATACAATGCCTGACCTTTGTAAACATAAGACAGTGAAATTGCTGGACACAAAATGTACCAAGTGAAATCACTAAGAGTTCCTATTTCACCTCTCAGTGATGTGAATGACTGATATGACAGGCAAGGCTAAAAGGCTAAAGAAGATCCAGAGCTACACTGGCAACACGGGTGCTGAGAGTGGGAGAACTGAAGGCAAAAGCAGGGAGCCCCATTAGCTTCCCTGGTAGACATCAGCCTTCCATGCTTCTAGACGACAGACTCATATCCGAGCAGGAAAAAAAAAAAAAGAAACTGGTTTTGAAAGCTACCGAAGTTTACAAATGCCAAAAGAAATAGTCAGATGGACCCCAGTTCCAGGGATGTGAGGGGTGCAGCACCTGGCAAGACTACAGGAGGAGGGACTATCCATCACCTTGGGTGGCCTAGGGTTGCTTGAGGCAATACAAAAGAGAAGTAATCTCTGGCATTTGGGGCTTTATTATAAGCATGTGAATATTTATCACTTTGAGCAAAACATTATCCACATTTCTTCCTGGCAAGATGCTATCCTTTTCCAAAGTGTAAGAGAGAGGCTTTCAGCTGGGAGGGTTTAATAAAAAGCAAGTGCAATTCAAAGAATTGTAAATTGAAGTCTACTCCAAAACACTTCTTAAAACCCTGAGTCATTAGAGGCTGAATCACATTATTCCTGTCAGCAAGATCTCTTCTCTAACATCATCTTCTATTTACTTTACATTACCTCATGGTCTTGGTCAAACTGTTCATCTTTCACATGAACAGGAAGAATCCTAGTCGTTAGGATGTGTTTGATGTGACGCAAGCTGTATTTTCTGATGCTAGTTAGAAAACAACAGTTCCAATTAAGGATTTACTTAGGCTCAGTCTGCACACAATAGAAGCTTTTGCTAACAAGCAGGTCAAATAATAAGCTTTGCTTTCTGGTTTTCACATTTCATTTATTTGCTGAAGCTCATAGCTGTCTGTTACAAGGGCAATTCTGAAAGTCAAAAGGTTACAGAATAAAGCATCACCCTTAAAAATTCATCATTTATCTGTCGAACAGTGACCTCATGGTGACTCTCTCTCAGCCTCAAAGGCATTGATTGCATGGCCCTTCATTCTTCTTCTGTAAATTCTATAAACAAGCCCCTCTGAAATGCTGAGAAAAAAAAAACCTAACATGCAACTCTTGTCACATTTCAAAATAATGATGAAATAATGGATTAGATATTAGACTAATTACCAATTACTTATCTCTTTCCAATAGCTACTTGTATAAGAATAGGTGATAAATTATCAGACAAATTGATTTCTTGATTAACTTTCGAATGTTTAAAAATTTGTCTACAAAATGCATACTTATCTAAGTATATGTAACTTCAGGCTTACATGTCAGGTGTTACATTAAGGAGATAAGTTCCTTTGTTCTAGATATGTCTATGAATTTTAGTTCCTTTCAGCACAGAACTGTGGATATTGGAAAGGCGCGGGATTAGAAAGTTTAAGCTAGCTAAAAAATGAATATCAAAATTAAATCAATAGTTATTTTGCTCCATTTGTTTTAGAGAGACCATATTATTAAAATGGTTAGTCAATTGTTTAGTGCTGTTTAGTGCTGCTTAAAAGGCAGCATTAATGATAAAAATGTTTAGAAATCAGAACTGAGGCCCTTGCTGAAAGAAAATGTTCAAACCTGCAATCAAACAACTATATTTGCAGTCTGGATGATGATGATCTTCACTGACAAAATATATCTCTTCAGCAGTACTTCTGAGGGACATGTAAGTCAAGCTAGGCTCTTTTCTTCTCAGGCATCACCTTCTGCAGAGGAAGTTCTTTAATCAAAGCAGACCTCTACATTATAGAGTTGCAGCCTTGTTATCATTACTGCACCCTCTATATTCTGTTATTTCTGGGGATGATGAACAAGAGGAAGGGTTTGGGACTGATTTCCAGACTCTGATTCAAGTTCATAGGGTGTTTGCTAATAATAGCATACTGCTGATAGCATCAACTGAAATGAAGCCTACATCCCAAGCCAGTTTGTGACCGCATTGCAGAGAGACCCTTACTCTAGCCAGACTCTTAACCAAGAAAGTTATTATTGGAATTGAACTTTTCCCTGACTGCAGTTAAAATCCTCCTGAGGCACCTGGGAGATAAAACTGTGAAGAGTAGTCTTGCCGGATCTATGGTTTGGAAATTAGAGTGTTGGAGCTACTCTATCAATTCAGACAGCAGCTGGCCTGTGGCAAGAATTTTTTCCTTTGCATTAATTAACATTTCCCCTCAGCCTCTTGGTTACAGGCATGATCATAAAATCTGTGCGTATTAGCAGCCGTTGCATCAGATACTGTTCACCTAGCCAGCTGGGTAGCAGTGATTTCCTGCAGAGGCACAAAGTTTCCTGGAGTTCTGGGAGGTGGGAGACTTCAACACAGAGCATGAAAATGGCCAGATCTCAAATGGCTAGGCTGAAAGTGTGTCAAATCTTTCCATTCACCTAGAAAATTGTATTTTCTGGGCTAATTATGTTTTCATAAGAAGCTTTCATCCTATCCTATACAGAGTCAAGTTTTCTTATTCAGAAGTCATTAAGAGCCTCCTACCATAGACACCAGGTCAAGATTTCACAAGTTCCTTTGGGAAAAGCTCACCTGTTTTCCCATCTCATTGAGAGCATACATCTCATCTTTTCAGACTGACAGAAAAATTTCCTTGAGGAAATCTTTCTTCAATAAGGCTTTGTCGGGCTATAGTCTCACTGGTTTTCAAGATTAACTTTTCTTATTAGAAAAATCTTACTCCTTTATTATTGAGAAACATTCTTCTTTCAAGGAACATGACATCATGATGCAAATATATAAGATATGGTGCAATTTTCTGAGTATCTTTTTAACCATCAGCTTGATAATATTAAATAATTTCAGCAGAAATAATGTACGTGAACAAAGTTTGCTGTGACTAAGGTTTGTAAATAACAAAACTGGTCCAAAAATACCCTGCTTACTTGTCAAATTTCTACAGAATGGCTTCTCTTTTTCACTTTCAACACAGTTTCAACTCATTAAATGCATTAAATGCTACGTCACAAAAAACATAGTGAAAAGCGCTGACCCCAAAAAAACGATCACAAGCGGTGTTCCACAGAACTCAGTTTTGGCATCAGTCTTGTTCGATACTTTTATCAATGATCTATATGAACAATTGAGTGCACTCTCAATAATTCTGCAGATGACACCAAATTGGGCTGGAGTGTTGATCTGCTCAGAGGTAGGAAGGCTCTGCAAGAGCATTTGTACAGGCTGGATCAATTAGCCAAGATCTACTGTATGAGCTTTAACAAAGCTGAGAGGTGTGTCCTTCACTTGGGTCACATCAACTCCAAGAAACACTAAAGGCTTCAGGAAGAGTGGCTGGAAAGCTATCCAGAAGAAAAGAACCTAGGGGTTCTGTTTGACAGTCAGCTGAACATGAGTCAGCGGTATGCTCAGGTGGCCAAGAAGGCCGAGAGTGTCCTGGACTGTATCAACAATAGTGTGGCCAGCAGTAGAAATGTGATTGTACCCCTGTACTAGGTACTGGTGAGGCTGCACCTTGAGTACTGTGTTCAGTTTTGGGGCTCTCACTAGGACCTTGAAGGACATTGAAGTGCTGAAGCATATCCAGAGAAGGGCAGCAAAGCTGATGAAGGGTTAGAGAAGAAGTCATATGATGAGCATCTGAGGGAACTGGGATTGTTCAGTTTGGAGAAGAGGCTGAGGAGAGACCTCATTGCTGTCTACATCTACCTGAAAGGAGATTGTAGAGGTGGGTGTCAGTCTCTTCTCTATGTATCAAGTGATAGAACCAAGGGATTTGAGGTTTATATTGGATACTAGGAACAAAATATTTACTGAAAGAGTAGCCTGGCATTACAGCAGGCTTCTCAAGAAGGTGGCAGAGTCATCATCCCTGGAAGTTTTAAAAAAAATATGTAGACACAGCACTTTGGAACATGGTTTAATGGCCATGGTCTGCAAGAGATATTTTTCACAGTTTGAACTTTAAACCATTGGACTAAATGAAGCTGATGAGGACCTTGAACATAAACTATTTGTGGGAAAGCAGGAACAAGATCTTGTACATAATGTTTATATGCATTGTCTCGATTGTATGACAATGTTCAATTTCCCCTAGCAATATATAACTTACCAATGCTTTGTTCTTTACATTAAGGTAACATCTCCTTCCTATTACTCTTCCAGGACTTGCGGCACATCACTCAGGCTCTTGAAGCAAAAAGGGCAATTAAAATTAGTATAAAAAACTGCAGAAGAGCAGTTAGGCTGTAAAATCTGGTTATATGTGTATTGTAGCTGACTTGCAGAGGTACATTAGAAAATCTCATAGAGGTCCTTTGTAAATAACAACTGGAGGGTTTCATAGAGAAGACAAAGTAATGAGACAAAGCCCATCTCTTACCTATTAATGAAATATATGTGCCATTTGGCTGTACTAAAAACAAACACCACCACCAACAGAACACTGAGGGCAACACAAACCCTATATTCATGAATAGGTCAATATCAAAGATCATCTGTAGATCAAAACCTGGAAAATGTAGCATGCTCAGATTAGTATGCAAAATAAAACATCAATGTAGAGAGTGGATTTATATGATTATACTATGAATAATTCATTAGCACAAGAAATACAATTAGCTTTTAAAAATTATCTGACTGCTATGCTTGTGTTTTGCAAATCTAACATATAGTAACATTAGGAGATAAAAGTCCATAATGCCGAAGAAATTAAAACAAATTCGTTTAGGAGTCCAGCTGCCTTATTGTTAAGGGGGGAAAGGGCAGTGGATTAGATGGGTTAGATCATGCCCAGAGAGGTTAACTTGCCTGTAGTCAATACCCTTGCATTTTCAGGTGTGCCCTCAATTGACCTTATTAATATGTGCAATCCTTGCTGGAAACCTTATTTCTGAAACATTAAGCTCTGGCTGCTCAAAGTGGCTCTTGCTATGGTGAAGCTTTCCTTAAATTTGTAGGGAGGTTAGTTGATGGGAGAATGCAGAAAACCTGATTTTTTTTCATGAGAGAGGCTTTTCTGCACTTCCAGTAGATAGAAATCAGAGGGCTGAATCAGACAAAAGATAATCGATGCTATAGCTGGCGTACTAAATCAATACATTACTGGCAACCATAGCTAGTTTTAGCTGAACCTTTGCTTTCCAGAGCAATCACTCCAAGTCCTGACTTCGTCATTTTCAAGATGAAATTGCATCAGGCTCTTAATCTGTATGGTAGCAGTTTGATGTTAGCCAGTCTGATACCAATAGTAATTTTCTAGTAGGCTGACTTCTGTCGACTGATGCTACTCACAAAGTGAGCTGAGCAGGTGAAAATGGACAAGAGCTTTCTGTGGAGTAGCCTTCTGGTTGGTGTTTTGCTTCTTCCCTTTATCCTGTTTCTTCAGATGGCTTGTGTGAAGGAACACAGACAATTATCTATCCTCTGGTATTTAAAAGTATCATGTATTTGCAGCAGTTGTTCTTTCAAGAACGAAGCGTGCCACCACTAAGTGACATTATGAACAAGAAGCCAAAAGCTGATACAACAATTCAAAAGCATACAAATTAAAGTTGATTGTCAAATGGATTTTCTATTCCATTAAAAATATCAGGATTGAAAAAATTTGACATGTAAAAGATCATATTAAGTACCCATATTAAATTAAGTGGAGACAACCACCCCAAAAAATAGTCCAAACATTGTGCAAAATTAAATTCTGAAGATAATTAGTTTGCCCCAAATGCTTAAATCCAAATATATTGTTGACATTTGTATCCTTCATTTTAATTTTGTATTTCAAATAGCAGCTGTTTTTTAACTAAAGCAAATTTTTCTTTACATAATGTGCATGTATTATGTTTTATTTCTTGTCAACTGTTATTGCTAGTATTATATTATTGCTATTTAGTCAGATAATTTATTTTTATTATTAGATTTTATTTATATATAATTTAACATTATCCATATAATTTGTCATAATGAAATTTTCCAATGTAAAATAGTCTCAATGAAAACTTCCAACCTAGTCTTACATTACTGTACATTAATCGTTACAGTTATACTGTTTGGATTAGGAAGAGGAGTAACAATTATAACATTAGGATTATATTTTTATCTTTAAAAATGTTCTTGCTATTGGGTGAGCATTTAACCCCTGTATGTACTCATTCAACACAGACCTTCTCACTGGATAGCAGCGGATTTTTCAGTTTGGCCTTCAAACAACTTGGATGCTTCTGCACACCCAAGTAAATGAGAGCCAGAGGACAGTACCTGGCACAAAAGGTTGAGTGGCACCAATTGGCTCCCTTCTAAACTCATTAGGGTTATTGGCCTACCAGAGCAGATTGGCTGTTCCATCCCTACACAATGCTTGGTCCTCTATCTCCTGCCCTATGAGGTGCTTCTCATGCCTATTACTATTTGGGGTTGAGGACACTAGTTCAAAGCATATTAGACAGTGCTTCAGACTACTTTAGCTTGGAGCTGGGAGGGTGCTGTGCATGCCACATGGTTGTTGTATGGGACTGTATAAAGATAAAGATGAAGACCGTGTAAGATGGAAGAAGTCAGACTTAGTGCACATGTGGTCCATGCTGTCTGTCCGCTGAGACCTCTAGTGTGAACTCTCTCCCAAAGCAAGTCAAAACTATTCCCCAAGAAGAGCTTTTTGGTGAGGTCTGAGATAGAGAAGGATGTGAACTGACAGTTCAGCAATGTCACCAGTCTGGATACTTGTGCCTAGCAGTTCACTTGTCCTCTTTTATTCGGCAATATAAATCCTGTAGTCTGGCCAAGGTCTCAGAGACTGTGACAATTTACTTAGTGCAAAGAGGTGTCTACATTTTGTCCTTTTCATATTGTGCCTTTATTTCCTAAATTTGCATTGTCTGTATTAGGAAGCTCTGTCAACAGGAAGACAGCCAGCATGGTGTTAGTGGCAACATTTGTTTTGCAACGTTCACTGTTGCCTGTTTGTGTTAGTGTTTTTGTTCTCACCCAGCCATGGAAAGATGTCTCCATGTTTGTTGTGCTTCTGTCCCATACTGAGATTTTGGTGTGCTCAGTGCTGTAAACAGATTTTTACACCCTTTTCTCAAATTATAGAAGCATTTTCAAGCCACATTCACGATAGTTCCATCTTTTTCATACCAGCAGCTACTGCTTTTCACAAGACTTTTACTCTGCTGCAAGCATATAGTGCTGTTCAGCAATTGCTCACCTGCCCATTTATTGAATGCTGCATAGCAAATATGCCTCATTAAAAAACAAACAAACCCAAACCAAAACAACAAACAATAACAAAAAAACCCAAACCAAGTTAAACTCCACTAGCAGGATGCTTTTCCTAATTCTTCATCCACTCCAATATGTGCAGCCCATACCTGTACACTACAGTTGTGACCTTGCCTTCTGCAAACTCATCCTAGCAATCCATTTGCAGAAGGAGTTGTAGGTGTCTGTGAACTTACTTGAAGTGTGTTTTAAGATGAATAAGGCATTATTCATAACAAGTTTTTACTAGAGCTGCTGATGTAGCAACTCTGGAAAAGCAGCTGAAGACACAGGATAGACCTATCCTTAAACACTGCATAAAAAGTAAAGTTACTACTTTAAGACTGAAAGGACACAAGTGCTATGACCCAGATTTTTAATCTGAAGTACTGAAGACATAAAAGACAGCCAAGTAATGTAGATGTAATGAAGAGAATGCACAGCAAGGCAAATTAAGGCAATTTGATCATAATTCACAATCACCTGCATAAGGAAAAGATTTCTGGTAGCAGAAGATCATTTATCTAGTAGGGAAGAAATCACCAAGACATGCAGACTCTGGAAGCTGAAGCTAGGTAAACATGGGCTCTAAGTAAAAGAGTATTTATTTAATTTATTTTTTTGTATTGTAACAGATCATTAATCACTAAGAGAGTTTGCATAGGGACACTATGTTACAAACGGATTGTTTGGTGAGTCTATCCTGGCAGTGACTCATACTATGATCCTTTCCTCTTGACATAATTTTCCACATCTAGACTCCTGCCTTCAGTGCACTCTGATATGTAAACAACAACTCAACATTTATCGGATAACTGTGCTGCACATTTATGAATTTTAATCAACCATTGACACACTTACATGAAGTGAAACAAATGAGCAGAGTTGACAAATGAGATTTTTGCTTATAAAGGATTTTAGATTCATATTAATATTCAGTTCCTCTCTAGGACTCTCGACATCAACTGTATTTTGGTGCTTATATGGCTGTCTTGAGCTGACATCATTATTTTCTATAGCCCAAACAGGGAGCCTATTGTGCTAAGCATATAATAAAAAGACAGCTGCTGTTTCTGAGAGCTCACAATCTAATACAGAGAGAATAAATGGCTGGTAGAGGAGTATAAAGTGTGAACTACATTCAACAAGGTAAGGAGCACTGTTGATATACCAGTTAACTAGCTGTTGAAGCCACATTATTGGAATCTGTTCCAAATATGCTGCATGAAACTGCATATATTCTTCAAAATATGGATTTTTTTTTCCTTTTCTTTCTTTTTAAAAGCTGCACTTGGTTTGTCAGCTAATGCAGTTTTCCCTCTTTTCCCTCTGCTACCCTGATTCAGTCTCTGACCAAGCTCCCCTCAGGTAAAGGTCTTTGTGCCTTTGATTATTTTATGGCATTAGCTGCAGCCTAGTTTTCATCAGAGGTCTTTCTCAGCAGACTAACAGCCCCATGAATGAAATCAGCAGGGAGGCTCTTCATTATCACAGTTCTGGCAGTGAAGTCTCTGTACTTTTATCACTGTACTGGTATGAATTATTTGGAGCCACATTAGATAAATGAAGTCAGTAACATGAATATGTCATGCTCGATTCATACAGAGGCTCATGAACTCTCTCAAAAATACCCAACAAACCTCTCTTTCATGCCTGCTGCTTCCCTTATGAATTTTTTGTGAGCTCTGACCTTAGACATTTCTCAATCATTGCAAGCGTGCTTAGTTCAAGATTGAATACACATCCATTTTATATGGGTTGAGGGGGGCAAAAACCACAAGAAAAGCAGATGGTATTAGGAAAAAAAAAAGACTTTTCCAAAGAGGTTTAGTGACCCCCATATAGATATGACATGTTAAAGTCACTGACTTATTTTAAACTCAGCACTTGTGTATATATATATTTAGTATTATATAATGTACTTGTAAGGGCAAAGCCTCTTCAGCATTTGATCTACAATATTTATTGTAGAGTCCTGATTCACCTTCCTTGGGTGTAGCCCAGTCACCATAATACCAGCGGTGACAATGAAATGGGATTGAATTGGCTAATGCCCTTTCGTTGTTTGATGGGTCACAGCAGTATGCTGATTGCAACATAAAGACAATTTTATTTGTTTATTGCTTCTACTGAACCAGAATTAGGTTTTGAAAAGCCTAGTCTCAAAAAAAGGGAAGCAAGAACTCTCTGGGATTTGGAGACCATTCTAAAACTTTTCTAACAAAAATTAACGTAATTTGGTCTTAAGTAATAAAATCTTTAAAACTTAATGCACGGACTACTAACTTCAGAAACCCTAAAACAAGTTCATTCTGCTTGTAATTTAACTGACCTGTTTAAACAGAATAGGTAAAGCACAGAACTATGATGGGAAAGGCAATTTCTTGAGCATTGTTTCTGCATATGTTCAGAATAAAAGATTCCTAGAACTTTCGAGCTTACTAAGAGTAGAATTACTTGCAGATGGAAGGAGTAATGGGAAGGTGTTTTACGGGAGAGTTTGAAAACTCTGAAACTTCAGTACAACATTTGTACATGTTTCAGCCTCTTTTCTGCTAAAATTAATCAGCGTGGCTTTTGTTTAAAGGAATGTTGGAGAAAGGTATTTTCAGCTCAAATACTCTCGCAAACAGACTTCATTTAAACCTGCCTGAGAAATGCTTTCTCTGCTTACAATTCAGCCAGTCAACCTGGCAGCCAAAAGAATGGGATGTTGCTTAGGTGGCCAATTACACAACTCAAATAAGGAAGAGGGAATAGGTGGAAAACATAATTAAAATAAATACATCTTGTAAGTGAGCCCAGTCAGGACACACTCTGATGAAATGAATATTCAGCCTGTGTCCTGTTATGGTGTGCATTGATACTTAGTCCTTATGCATGCCTGCTGAAATTTAGAGGGAAAAACCTGTCTTTTTACAGAGACAAAACTGCTGAGCTCAGGATTTTGAAAGGAGTGCATCAAATTAGATCTGGGTGTTCATTACGAGTCAGTGGTGTCCATATCTGAGCAGGGTTTTGCATCTCTGCAAAAGTAAAGCTAACCTCACAAGAAAAAAAAACCTTCACAGTTTTGGTGAAGTTTTCATTAAAAGGGGACATGAGTGGTGGAGTTCAGATCAGAAATATGCAGCCAATAATTAGTAAAAAGAAATAAATTAGTTCCTTCTTGGAATCCTTGTGTTTGGATGCATTCTTGTTTTTTTAAAAGCAATTTCTTAGATGTGTAGTGAAATAGGAAATTGATTATTCAAGGCATCTCCCCTTGAAAAAAATGCACAACTTTACTGCCAAATCAGCAACAGGAATATTTCTTACCTGAGAATTTCCAAACAGACCACACTAGATGATAGTGTTCTCTGTTCAGGAAGTCAAACAAATCACAGAGAGCATCTTTCTCTCACTCTCATGTCATGTGATAATGAACTGGAAAAGTTTAAAATAAGAGGCAAGGGTCCTGTATTCCAGTTTACCATTCTCTTACCTCTGTTTTCTGTAGCGCAAACTACAGAATAACAATGGACATTTAATCCTGAATTAAGCCATTTTTCATAGCATCACTGCACAAAGTTGCTCAATGACAATGGAGATATCAGTGTGAAGAGGTTTTGGAGGTCCCATGAAGTTGCTTTGCATGCATTGTTCAGTAAGACAGGTGTGAAAGATGTAGCAGTTCTTCATCTAATGTTCATTCCTGGCAGTGGCATGCTATTTCCTGAAATAAGAATGTCAGGCAAAAGAAAATGGGATTGTGCTGCTCTTCAGGGGAGAAAGCAAAAGACAAATGAGTCAAGCACACAGCTCACTCATTAGAAACTGCAGGTATCTCTTAGTTTGGATACATTTCCACATATCCCTAAACTGTTCTTTATAATTTTGCTGTATGATTGCCCTGCAAGTGCTTGTCATCACTGCAAGGGCAATCCTGAAACCAGCCTGCCTGAAACTCACAAATTAGAACAAGCAATCAGATAGTTGCAATGCTATGTATTAAACATGAAATGACACATCTGACTGGCTTTAAAGGCAAAAAGAATTTCCAAAAGACCTTACTGTGATGCATGCTACCACCTCCATTTTTTTCTGATTGCTATCACACTACACAGATGCAATGACTGAGAAAAAAACTTGAATTTGTTGCTGGAAGTCCACTGTAACATCAATCACTTGAAATAAAAGTGTCATGCTTATGATTCTTCGGAAAATGCTGCACTTAACTTTCAAACTGTTGCTTTCAGAAAAGGCTAATTCGGGGCTGGGTACATTAATGTCAATGTCTTATAAAAGTGCCAGCTAAAAAAAAAAATGTCAGCAAAGACATTTTTTAAGCCGGTGTCAGCACAAAAGGGTGCCTCAGTTGTTTCATCTCACAACAGCTGCATGCTTTCATTGACATTTGTTGCCCTTTCTTTGTGCACTCTTCCTAACCTCATAGGTTATTTCCTGGCCTCCCTTCTGTGACCTATGACCAGTGATGACCTTTAGCTAGAGAATGTGACATTTTGTTCTCCTCTGGCTGACATGTGATGCCCTCATTATTCAGAGGTATGTGAAAATAATGACCTGCACTGACCTCTCAGTTTCCTTTTGCTTATTGGTCTACACTAGGTGCTTGTTCAGCAGATTGCTATGACTAGGTGGTAGGGTGTACAATTTCTTTTGATGAAGGAAGCTCATGAATTGCACCAACATTTTAGCTCTTTGTGTCTTGCTCCATTAGAGGAGTGGGACATGAGGTAGTGCAGCTGGTGGAAAAGGTTTAGGATTAACAGTTCAGTTTAGTTTGGGTGTCAGGAGCATCATAGGATTGCTTTGGGTGAAAAAGAATCTTAAGTTCATTGAGTCCAACCATTACCTAAATGACAGCAAGTCTGATGCTAAAAGATATCTCTCAGCACCACCTCTATGCATCTTTCAGAAGTCTCCAGGGATAGGGATTCAACAACCTTCTTGGGGAGCCAATTCCACTTTTTCACACTTTCAGTGAAAGAGTATCTTCTAATGTCCAATCTAAGCCTCTCCTGGTACAACCTGAGGCCTTTTCCTCTTGTTCTATTACTTTTTATTAGGGAGAAGAGACCAACACTTACCTTGCTACAACCTCCTCTCAAGTAGTTATAAAGAGCAATGAGGTCTCCCTTCAGCCTCATTTTTTCAGACTCAACAACCCCAGTTCTCTCAGCCACTTCTCAAAAGACTTGATCTCTAGACCTTTCACCATCTTCATTGACCTTCTCTGGACACACTCCAGCAACTCATTATCTTTCTTGTAGTCAGGGCATCAGTAACTGAGCACAGTATTCAAGATCTGGCCTCACCAGTACTGAGTACAGAAGGACAAGCATTTCACTGATTCTGCTTGTCACACTATTCCTGATCCAGGATGCTGCTGGCCTTCTTGGCCACCTGAACACACTTCTGGTTCATGTTCAGCTGGCTGTCAACCAGAACCCCCAGGTTCTTTTTCTTCTGGGTAGCTTTCCAGCAACTCTTCCTGAAGTGTTGGTTGGGGTTGTTGTGACCCAGGTGAAGAATCCAGCACGGGATCATACAAATTATCTCAACCCATTTATCCAGTCTGTCCCAGGTCCTTCTGTAGATCCTTTCTATCCTGAAGCAGATCAACACTTTCTCCCAACTTGGTGTTATCTGCAAACTTACCAAGGGTGCACTCTATCCCCTCCTCCAGATCTTTGACAAAGATATTCAAAAGAACTAGCTCCAGTACTGCACCTTAGAGAACACCACTTATGACTGGCCTCCACCTTCTCAAGGCTGGCAGATACGGCCAAAGTCTTGTGATCTTATGGAGCAGCAGTTGAGTCCCAGGCTGGATACTTACCTTAAGGTGTTTCAAATGGCACAGAATGCCAGTGTATGACCTACTGATTCAAGTCCTCAGTTCTCAGTCATCTGAAAGAATGGATGACTAAGTAACTTTAGGAATTAAAATCAGGAACTAAAATGAGTAGCTTTCCCATCACCAAGATTTCTACACCTTCCCTGTAGTGACTGTGGTGGAAACAGAGGCAGAGTTACGAGAAATACATACTAACAGTGATTTCTTAGGTAAGTCACTTTCTGCATTTCAAATGGTCAAAGTTTCAGTATTCTTCAGAAATGCAAGCCTGAGCACATACTACTTTTCAAGAAGTAGATTTTTTCTCCTGTGAGGGGAAATGAGCCCTCATTGACTGTAGTAAATATTTCAAATATTGGACCAAAGTAAGGCATTTGACTATGTCCCACATGACATCCTGGTCACTGAACTGGAAAAGCACAGACTTGATTGGTGGAGAAGGAATTGGCAGGATGGTTGCACACAGAGAGTTGTGATCAATGGCACAATGTCCACCTGGAGACCAGTGACAAGTGGTATCCCTCAGGGGTCAGTGCTGAGACCAGCACATCAGCAACACGGACAGAGGAATCAAGTGCACCCTCAGCAAGTTTGCAGATGACACCAAGCTGTGTGGCACAGTTGACTTGCTGGAGGGCAGGGATGCCATCCAGAGGGACCTGGACAGGCTGGAGAGGTGGGCCCAGGCCAACCTCATGAAATTCAACAAGGCCAAGTGTAAGGTTCTGCACCTGATTGGGCACAATCCCAAGCATAAATCCAGGCTGGGTGGTGAATGGCTGGAGAGTAGCCCTGAGGAAAAGGACCTGGGGGTCTGGGTAGATGAAAAGCTCAACATGAGCCAACAGCGCACACATGTGGCCCAGACAACAACTGTGTCCTGGGCTGCATCAAGAGAAGCATTACCAGCAGGGCAAGGGAGGGGATTCTCTCCCTTTTACTCTGCTCTTGTCAGACCCCACCCAGAATACTGTGAACAGTTTTGGAGACCCCAACACAAGAAGGACATCAAACTGTTGGAGCAAGTCCATCCTTCTGCTTATGGGGGAAGCAAGAGCATTATGTCCCCTCCCAAAATGATAAACAGGTACCCACAGGTGTTTAGGTACTTGTTAGTGCATTGTGCAAATGAGGGTAAGCAAGCTTGTTTCACTTAATATGGTTAGTTTTGCAAATGCCATTTTGATTGGCAAATCTCTGTGGCCAAAGGAACCATTACACTCAGGCAAATAATATAAATAGAGCTAAGTTGTAAGCAGTTGTGCTGCTTTATGCTGCCTCTGCCTCACTGCTCTGCCTCAGTGTGTGCTGTTCTGCTCTGTGTTCTGCTGTGCTCAGACAATATGCTCTGCCTCACTGCTCTTGGCATGAGCAATGTGGTCTGTTCTGCCTTGTGCTTCAGACCAGCTTAGCCCTGATGTTTTGGGCTTGAGTTTTGGCCTTGAACTACCTGGAAACTTAAGTGCCTCAAGTTTACCAGGAGAAGGCATTAAGTGCCTTGTGACGTGGTGAGAACTGCCACCAACATCATGCTCTCTGCACATCTGCAAGAGCTCCTGCCTGCACCTCCTCAAACCTCCCTGCCAAGAGGAACCAGGATCAGGTCAGAGATCTGCCTCTTTCCCAGCACCCTGCTAGAGCCTGGGAAGACCTAGAAGCCTCTTAATGGCTATAAAGATGCCAAGAAGTTCCAGTACTGCTGCAAAGGAGCCAGGGACTATCTCTGGATTCTACTTCACTGCCATGAGTAGAAGAGACTTTCCCTAGAGCTCCGGGCTTCCTATTTAGAAGTGGGGCAAAGCCATTTTGTGGCTAAACTTCTCCAATATTCTGATTCTCCTAAATATTACACATATGCATCCTTGTGAAGACTTTCCAGACTGAATTAGAACCCAAATTTAACTAGTTTGTACATAGTTTCTGGGTGGGGTTTTTTTTTTGGTTTTTTTTTTTTTTCAGAAATAAAATAACTACATATTTTATAATTTCTGCCTCATTAATTACCTCAACTAAGTCAGAGAGGTAATGAGTTTAAACTGGCAAAGTAGTTCTTTATAGTGAGGAGGGTAAAATACAAGAACAGTTTGCTCAGGGAGGTTGTGGCTGCTCTCTCCCTGGAGGTGTCAAGGCTAGGTTGGATGAGGCCTTGAGCAACCTGTTCTAGTGGGAGGTATCCCTGCCTCTGGTGGGGGGGTTGGAACTAGATGATCTTTGAGGTTCCTTCCAACCTAAACCATTCTATGATGCTATGAAAAAGGAGGAACTGACCACTTTATGTGGGAGATTGTAATACCAATTAAGAGTTTATTCAAGACCTAGCCAATATGACTAATTAAACCTCCTTTCCTTGAATCAAAGATGGTCACTTCATTTCAGAGATGCAGGCATCTATGGAGCAGCATAAGGAAGAGATGGGTCCTAAAGAGAATTTCTGACTATAAACAGTCCCTATTATGAATATAGAAATTAATTGAGGATTAAGCTCTACTTCTAGTTGTACAAGAACAGAGCAGCAGAAGGAGATGTTAACATACATGTCAGTGTGTATTTCTGTCTGAGAAAGAGAAAGCAGGCCCTTTGCCCTCAAAGGTGGGAAGCTTCTATGGGTCTGGAAGTTATGATGGATTATCAGCAGCATTTTGGAAAAGATTTTAGCTATTTGGTATGTAGATCAGGAAAGGCACTGAAAACCAGGATCAAGATTTTGACCTTGCTCCAGCACATTGTGCAAACTAATGCAGAAACTAGGAGAAAAGTTCTAGTAACAGCCTTTGTAGGTAGAGTATTCCCCACCACATGGAGGTTGCAAAGAACAATGTTGGAGCATGTCCACTAAAAATGTAAAAGGTACTATTAAGTGATGCCTGGACATTGACTTGCAAACTTTGAGGTCTGACCTGGACATCTGGATCTTCTGGCAAGACATTCACTCTGAACTGTAATCCACCTAAATAACCCATTAAATGTTCTAGGCTGACACTTAGAAACCTTCAGTGTAGTGGAAAGGGGATTCTAGGTTTGGATTACAGAAAGCCTGGTTTTGGATTGAAAAAAAGATTTAGTATAATCTGATGAAGAAAAGTATCCTATGTATCTTAGAAGAAAATGCTACCATAGGTGCTTCTACATAAGCTGCCTAACTATAGATATCACTTACCAGTTGTAGGTTTATGTCTTCATCTAAAGGAAACACAGCTGAAAATTATTGAGAATACTGTCCACTGTCTGCCAAAATCACCCTTGTTCTACTCGTACTCAAGCTTTGCTGCATCAGTCCCAGCAGCTGGTCTAAGTGGCAGGCTGAAACCCAAGAATGGCAGAATGTTACATCTGTGAGATATCACATCTATTCTGTCGATCATTTCACAATTGCCTCTGGTATTAAGTTTCCGAGGACTAGCTGATGGATTAATTGAAGGGAAAATAGGAACATAGAAGTGGGTCCTAGTGGGTGCCAGGCAGTCCTCTTGTCCCTGACCTGATGGTCCTGCCACCATGCAGGGCTGTTACATGAATCCTGTAGTTTGCCTTTGGCTGACAGCAATTTTCGTGTAAGTCATACATGGAATGCTTTTAAAAGGATTCAGCAAAGGAACAGAGACACACTTTTACATGTGACTCAAGCCTAGATCAGATGTCAGATTACTTATGACCAATTATATAAATGAGCTAACCCATCATGGCAATATATCTCTGGAAGGTCTTGAGGAAACCTTCTAGAAATAAATTTATCAAGTGCCAAAAAGATTGTGACACATGAAATCATGAGTTTATTTTGATTGTTTTGGGCAAGAAAGAAATTATTTGTATATCGAGAATTTGAGTTTAAGAGGATAGCACTAAGGTAAGTTTTAAACCCAAGAATATGCTTAGACTTTATTGTCTTTATTTTTCCCCAGAAGTACAGTCTTGAAAATATTCTATTTTTCTTCCCCTCTATCTCATTTGCCTCTCATTCTTCAAGAGCTCATAGGGTTTCACTCCTCCCAAGATCCATAAATCAGTTGATTAACTTTCAGTCCAAGACTGTTTTATGTGAGCAGAAGAAATCTAATTGGAATACAATCACCCTCCCACTGCTTTTCACAGCTTTCTTTGCATCTCAATGTGATCTGACTTTCAGATATCTCTTTCTGTGAGATATTTATTTTTTCCCATCATGCCCTGAACCCAATTGTGCTGCTATCTTTTCCTGCCCTTTTAAGCTCTGGCTGTAAATTAACCATTGCCCAACTGAAAGAAGTTCCTTTAGAGTTCATAAGCGGTATTTCAACATGGTACCTTCCAGACTAGTTGTACAGGAACAAAACTGCCTAATCCCCAGAATATGAGGAGTTAACACTAGTTTAATTTTCCCCTCTCTTAGCATGGGTGCTTAGGGGAGAAGCTATTTTGTAAGGTGAGCTACTGCATGGACTGAAAGAGGGAGTCTAGAAATGCAGAACTCCATTTGCAGGTGTTCTATGAACTCCAGGTTGGAGAATTTTTGTGTTACAGTTATGGTTACTTTTTTTTCATGCATGCTGATGGAGATTTAGTACAACTGGAAAATCCTACTGGTTATAGGCCAATTATTGCCTTGCAATTTACTAGCTGATATTATTATTTAGAAAAAGAAAGCAAGAATCTATTCTAACTAACTTAGAAATTGAGGATGTAACTCAGAAACAGCACAAAGTTTTCTTTAGTTTCTCCCTTCCTGCACTTCAAGCCTTCTCCAGACTAAACAGAGCATGTCTATGGGAGAAGTTAATACTCATGACTAATTAAATACTTGTATAGCTTCTCAAACGCTGTTTCTGCAGTGATTTCTATATATGTGTATGTACTAAAGATACTAGCCTGTTTGAGAAAGGATAAACTTTATCCACTTTTAGATATTCAGATATCAAATAGGAACAACTCAACTATTGCCACGTGACCATGAACAGAGGCTGAATGCAACAAGCATGATGTAATTCTTACACCTCTATGAAACCTGCCAGATCATGCATCTTCCTGTTTGCATCCCAAGTCATTTACACCAAGGACCTCTCAGAAAGAAACTCAATTTCCAGCTTCTCCTCTCCTCTCCCAACAGGCATCAGGGTGCCATTCAGACTGGAGCAGAAAGGTTCATTCCTGGATTTCATCCTGATGTGGAGTCCAGACATGACAAGATGTCAGCTCCATGTCCCACAGTTTAGATGTGGCCTATCAATTTAAGCAACTGAGTGTCATTTAAATAATTACATACCAAGCACAGCTTTACTTCTTCTATTTTCAGCAGTCCAACCTGCCTG
This sequence comes from Psilopogon haemacephalus, assembly GCA_013396835.1. Lineage (NCBI taxonomy): Eukaryota > Metazoa > Chordata > Aves > Piciformes > Megalaimidae > Psilopogon > Psilopogon haemacephalus. Next base: position 506,628 of record VWZI01019110.1, on the reverse strand, counting down.
AACAGAGCTACTTGTCCAAACATCTTGTAGAATCCAACCTGTCAAGGGCTGGAACAAAACCTTGCAACCAGGTAGTTCCGAGTTTGAAGTGTAATATGGACATTGAATTGGATTTCTAATCTAAAGTAAAATTAATGATTAAAATGATTAAGCCATTAAATAAATACATCTCAATTCACAGGTGCTTGTGAATCAGTGACAGGCCAATTAATAAAAAAGAAATAGACATCTCATTTTCTGGGCCATCACATACATCGTTTTACAGCGGTATAACTTTTCTCACTTTAGCTCTCAGCAGTCTGAGGGAAAGGAAGATCTAACTTAGTGCAGCAAGTCCACTGATGTGGTATATTTTTTGTGCTTGTTTTGGTTCAGAATAGTGTCTTTGTCTCTGAATTTTTGGGTAGTTATTTTTTTCAATAGAGCAGAGAATATACAGTGAGGACTAAGACAGTGTTTATCTCAATGTACTTTGGGTATGTCTAAGAGGAATGTTTAAATCTGAATCAATCCATAAAAGGTCTCCTTGCAGTTTTCTTGAATGGGAAATTAACCTGGCCAGGTGAAGACTCGTGTGTTTGCCACTGTGAAATGGAGTCAAAGTTGATTTGCTCAGAGGTCAAGATCTACACTTATTCAAACTGATGCCATGCATGAATCTATCTTCAAATCTTTGTTCCTTGTTGACCATTGCAGTGCTAAAAGAGAATGTCCACAATTCCAGTACTAGGCATACTGGAGGGGACATTTTTTCAATATTCTCTTCATTCTTAGTTATTTATTAAATGAAGTTGTCATGGGGACACAGTCTCAGGGTGCTCTCACTTTCTCTCATCCACTCATACACAGCATGCACTCTACAATACTTTATGTAAATAAGTTCCAAGCTGAGTTGCTTGCCATTAGCACAGACAACTGGAGAGGAAAAAAAACAAACAGAATTTGTTAGTGAGAAGTCTTTGTACCCCTGCAGTGATTCATAGTGCACTTGACTGGTTTTGCTTATCTCTTGGGTATAATCAACATGTTAGTTCTGAGTTTAAAGTGTTACATGGACACTGCATTTGGTACAATCAACATGGCTTCACCAAAGGCAAATTGTGTCTGACAAACATGGTGGCCTTTTGTGAAAAGGTCACAACATTAATAGACAAGGGATAAGTAACTGACATCATTTACCTAAACCTGAGAAAAGACTTTGACTCTGTCCCACATGACATCCTGGTTTCCAGGCTGACAAAATATGGGTTCAATGGATGGACAACTCAGTGGATAAACAACTGACTTGATGGCCACACCCAAAGAGTGGCTGTCAATGGCTCCATGTCCAAGTGAAGGCCATTGACAAGTGGAATCCCTCAAGGATCAGTGCTGGGATCCGCCCTGTTTGACATCTTCATTGACAACATGGATAGTGGCACTGAGTGCATCCTCAGCAAGTTTGCTGAGGACACCAAGCTGTGTGGTGAGTCTGACATGCTGGAGAGAAAGGATCCATCCAGAGAGACCTTGACAGGCTGGAGATATGAGCCCAAGCTGACCTCATGAGGTTCAACAAGACCAAGTGCAAGGTCCTTGTAGTGGGTTTGCAGTGACCTGCCCCCCCACCTTTTAAAACCCCGGCTAAAACCAGAAAAACACACTGGAAGTTAATAAATGAAGCTTTATATTTACAGCAATGCAAATATACAAGCAAATATTTACAAGATATAACAGATATTTACATAAATATACAGTAAAAAAGAAATACAGACACTACACCCCTCCTGGAGACCAAAATCCCCAAGAGAGGGAAACCAAACCCCCCTACCACCTTCCCCCTTTCCCCCAGCTTTATCTCACCACTTGATGATGCTGCAGATAAGCTGAAGATCGGTCAGAAAGATTAGTGGCAGGAAGGAATGAATGGTTTCAGTGATTTCACTCTGAATTAGTTCAAAGGCAGAGAGACAAAGGAAAGAAACTGCTGAAGCCTGCATGGACCCAGAGCCGACTGACTGCGCAAGCACACTGGCTTATCTGGATGTTTTGGGAACATTCTCAAAACAACCTTCTTTCTTCTCTCTCAGTGAAACTGGGTGAAGTGACACAGTATGTTTAATTTCTCACTCAAATTCTCCAATTAGCTCAAACCAACACAGTCCTGCATCTTGGTCAGGGCAATCTTAAGCACTGATACAGGCTGGGTAGTGACTGGCTGGAGAGCAGCCCTGAGGAAAAGGACTTGGGGGTACTGGTGGACAAGAAGCTCAACATGAGCCACCACTGTGCGCTTGCAGCCCAGAGAGCCAACGGTATCCTGGATTGCATCAAGAAAAGTGTGGCTTGCAGGTCAAGAGAGGTGATTCTCTCTCTCTGCTTCACTCTGGTGATACCTCACCTTCAGTACTGTATCCAGTTCTGGAGCCCCTATTACAGAAAATATATGGACTTTCTGGAAGGTATCCAGAGAAGGGTAACAAGGATGATCAGAGGGCTGGAGCACCTCTCCTATGAAGACAGACTGAGGGAGTTGTGAGTTCTCAGTCTGGAGAGGAGAAGGCTCCAAGGAGACCTTATTGTGGCCTTCCAGTATCCTAAGGGGGCCTATGGAAAATCTGGGGAGGGACTTTTCAGGGTGTCAGGAAGTGATAGAACTGGAGTGAATGCAGCATAACTAGAAGAGGGTGTTTTCAGATTGGATGTTAGGAAGAAGTTCTTCACCATGAGAGTGGTGAGACACCGGAAAAGGTTGCCCAGGAAGGTGGTGGAAGTGCCATCCCTGGAGGTCTTTAAGGCCAGACTGCTTGAGGCTCTGAGCAACTTGATCTAGTGTGAGGTGTACCTGCCCATGGCAGGCAGATTGAAGCTAGATGATCCTTCAGTTCTCTTCCAACCCTGACAATTCCATGATTCTATGATCTGGTTTTTGGGTTTTTGGTTTTTTATTTTTTGGTTGGTTGGTTTGGTTTTTCATTGTTGTGTTTTTTATTTTTGGATGGTTTGGTTTGGTTTTTTAAGTTGTTTTTTTCTGTTCACAAAGTGAAAAAAAAAGTAATCTTGGGTACCTTTTCTCAAATGACATGTTTTATTGATATCACACCAGAAAGCCTGTTTCAGCTGATGGCAAACTGGTATCACAAGAGAAGGATTTCCTGGATATCACCTTTATTCAAACACAGACAAAGTGCAACCAAAGCAGAGAAGAAAAACAAAATATTTAAGGCATTTATGGAGAAGAGCTAGACAAGAAACCACAGCCTGGTTGCAATGAAAAAGTCAAACTGGACAACTATCCACATTTACGTCTTGTTCCTACAGTAAAAACATGTATACATGCATATAACCTGACTTAGCTGAGCATGTCCTGCTTGAACCTGAGGTTAAGTTTTTATGATGCAGTGTGTAGACACCTGAGTTACTGTGGACATCTTGGGTGTCTTAGCTGAGTGTTATCCTAGAAGCAGCAGGAAAACATTGTACCTGTACTTGCCTGGTACACAAACTAGCCTATATATCTCTATACTGTTGCATGCCACTATGCACACTGTCTCTGTCAGGTCTCACTATCTTTGCTGAAACGAGGTCTGCTTAATAATTCACTGGTCAAAGCACTGACTACCCAGACAATGTCAAGTCAAACAAAACAACCAGTAAAGCTTCCACTAGACCCAGACCCTGTCACATCTGCTGCCTGAAATGGCAATTTTTAAAACTGAGCAGCACAAAATCTTTGGTTTACTTTCCGCTACTGAAGGAAAGAAAATAACCTATCATCCATGAAAAATTCAAACACAGTTTTTAAAGCATTAGCCACACAGAAGTACTTGTGTTACATAAAGTGTTCCTTATGAAACAGTGGGAGATCTGTCTGAAATTATCAAGAATTACAAAACCTCCCACTCTGAAGGTGAAAGGAGAAGCAAGGTTATAATTACATAAATGACTATGGGGGAAACAGTTGCTCTGTATAGTGTGAGATCCAAGCAGTGTCAAAGTGTTCTACAACATGAAAGTGTTGGAAACAGCTTTCATGAAGCCAGGAATTTGTTGGCATTTGTTTATTTGGGGTTTTTTTTTCCTTTTCTTTCTTTTTTTTCCTTTTCTTTTCTTTTTTTTTTTCTTTTTCTTTTCTTTTCTTTTCTTTTCTTTTCTTTTTTTTCTTTTCTTTTCTTTTCTTTTCTTTTCTTTTCTTTTCTTTTCTTTTCTTTTCTTTTCTTTTCTTTTCTTTTCTTTTCTTTTCTTTTCTTTTCTTTTCTTTTCTTTTCTTTTCTTTTCTTTTCTTTTCTTTTCTTTTCTTTTCTCTCCCCTTTTCTCTCCCCTTTTCTCTCCCCTTTTCTCTTCTCTTCTCTTCTCTTCTCTTCTCTTCTCTTCTCTTCTCTTCTCTTCTCTTCTCTTCTCTTCGCTTCTCTTCGCTTCACTTCGCTTCGCTTCGCTTCTCTCCGCTTCGCTTCTATTCTCTTCGCTTCTCTTTTTTCTTTTGTCTCTTCCTTGGGGAGATCTCTGATACAAGGTGCTTCCCACGTCTATTCTCAGAACAAAGAAGTCAGATGCTCTCTAGCCTTAACCTGATTTGGTATCATCACTCCCTTTCACCTTCTCTTTGCATCTTCAGTCTTTTACCCTCACTTCATTGGTGTGATTCTCAGTATAGCCTTATAACACCTGCAGAAGAACTGGATTACAAGGTTTATATATTTTTAGGCTTCACAACCATATTTACCCAGAGTAAACTAGGATTATAGTCCATTCTTCTGGGACATGTGGCAAAGAAACTAATAGAACCACGACCTTTGAAGAGTTCTAAACTCCAATCGTATCTTACATCATCTTGCCTTAGTTGACTCAAGAAACATACAAATAAAAATATGGTACTTGCACACTTTGTTGATTATATTTCCTAATGCTTCTGAAGTAATCTCTGAACTGAATTTGAGTCAAGAGCAAGTTAAGATCTCTCTTTTGCCAATTAATTTCCTTTACAGCTTAAGCAGTGCCTTGGCTTTCTCTTCTACCTTCTCTGCTTTAACAACTTGCTTCCATTTTCATAGCAGCCTCCAACAAGGGCATATCTGTTAAAAACACATTGCCCACTTTTGCCTTCACTCACCATTTTCACACATCTCTTTTCCTAATCAACTTTTTTTTTTTTCATTTTTTTACATCTGAAAAGTCAACAGCTTGATTTCAGCAAATATCAGACCAGCACAGCTATGACTGCTGCACATCTAAAAGATCTGTTAGGTATCCACAAACTCAGGCCTTGATAAACATTTCTAAGGGTAGAGCAGAAGTCAACACTTGCTAACCATCAACATGTGTAATATATGGTATATTTAGTGTAAGGAAAAAGAAGTACAGCTCCCTAATACTGCTGTGATAACTGTTGACAAGCGCTGACATTTAAACAGCAATCAAAACAAGACCTGACCCTGCAGTGTCTCCACAAGTATCATTAGTCACCTACTCGAACCCACTAAAATCAAATGGGATTGCTCTCTCATGACTTCAGACTTCAGGATCAAGCCCTTAGTGAGGAAAGAAACTCTCTTGCAGTAAGATCCTGCTCCACACATGCTAATGGCCATATTCAATTGTAGCATGACAGAGCTTGTAGTATAAACATGAAGGCTGCAATTTTAAGGCATTAAACTGTTATTAAGCCAAATTTCTAAGGTATTTTAATTTAAAACTTCAAAGAACACCTAATTGGACAGCAGACATTCTCACCATTAATTAAAATACAGTTGATGAACAAAGCACAGTCCACAAAACTATACAGCTGAAACCCCAGCACTCCAATACAGTGGAGTTAGAGGAAACAAAACAAGCTATAAAGCCACATCTTTCAATCTGACATATTCTTACAGGTAAATCTGTGCCACACCCTGCCCACCTCATGATCCACAAACTTGTCAAAATGCATCAGATATGGCTTGTCGTTATGTCAGTGAAGTTTGGTGGCATTAATTTCTTTGGGTTTGAGGGGATTTAAATAATGGTAAAGACCTTCACAGAAGTGCACAAGACTGCAAGTAGAGGACCTTAACAGCTCTGAAGGAGCTATAAGCTTTCTGATGTAGACACACATTGACTGGTCTTTTCAATAATGTAGATTATATAAATTTGAATGAAGTGATTTTCAAGGACATTGATACTTGATCTGATAAACTACAAGAAGCCATCAGGAACTGTTGTGAAGAGCCATTAGATTTTTTTGTTATGTTTTCTATTTCTTATGAAGCATACTTATGGTTCTTTCCATGCTGAGTAAACACTTTTCAATATTTAGTAATTTAGCCAAAGACACACTTTTAAATTAAGCAGCTTTTAATTTATATACAATTTTAAAAGACTTATTTTAAATCATTCACTATCTAATTTTTTGTAATTCTGTTATTTTTAAATGGCCAATTTTTAACCCCAAAAATTAATATAATAGTAAAACAAGTGATTGAGTGGCTGTACCTGGCCCATCAATGGCTCTATGTGACCGTACAGCTTTTGTGACAATGCATACTGACAGTTGTGCATAGATCCAAAGAAGAGCCTTTCATCTCAAATCTCATTAACAACTTCCTTTGAGAATTTGTCAGTTGATTTCTAGCAAAGATGGAGATACCAGCTATCTATCCTTGAATCTAGAAAGTTCTTGTTGAACAGGCTTTATGCCATATGGTAATGTAAGTAGAGGAGTTATTTCCCAATACAAATAATCTGTCATATTCTACTAAGAGTAAACTAAGCCAAACAAACAAGACATCTGAGAAGGTGGAGCTGTTTGGGATGTAAGGCACCAATACAGAAGAGTCTGCATATACTGGAGTTGTTAAAGGCAAGCTGAATGAAGAGTGAGAGTACATACAAATGATGCTAAAATAAAGCAGCTATATTCAAGGGAGCAGATGAACAATGAGGAAGGATAATGCCCACAGCTGGAATGCCCTGGATGAGGAATGGAGCCCACAGAGGGGAAAACAGAGGTAACAGGGTGATTCATATACCACCCACGCAAATTCCTCCTGCTGGTACATTCGCTGGAACAGCAACATGCTGCAGGAGGGATATCAGTTCCCTGAGACAGTCTTTTTTAAGTGTCTCACTCAGCTGCCCTGACTAATATGCCAGAAAGTATTTACAATATCAGCAATGTAAAACTGAACATCAGTGAATACGATAGGGAAATTATTGTAGAAAAGATACTGACATGGAACAAAACATACTCTAGGTGGTTTTGGATGCTGTTGCACTAGCTGGGGCCTCAACTTCATGGACTCAAACTGGCTTCCTCAGCACCAGCGCTCGTGAGAGCAACAGTCCAGACTGTGTCCCAGGCCCTCACTGCAGTGAGTACCTCTGTCCTTTGGCAGCAGGACATTCCTACACTTGCATATTGGTGCAGAGTTGTAATGTACCTACTCCTCTCTCTAACACTGTTTTGTGTTCTCTTACAATGAGGTGTTGTGCTACAGCATTTCAGGACCCACACTGAGGATGGCTCCAAGGCAAAGCTGAGAAGACATGGGAAAGATCTCTGGGAACTGGAACTTACCCCAGCCTTATCCATGTTCCTCTCTACCTTTACATAAAATTGACTTGACAGACTCAGCTAGCACAATCAGGAACATCGGGGAAAGATAATTGCACTGTAAAAACACAGCAAATCACTGTAGGAGGAACTTCATCGGGATAACAAACTACAGTTTATGGAAAGCTGTTTGTTGCAAGGGTCAGCATCTACAGAATTAAAAGTGAAGTCAAGATAAAACAGTAGTATCTTTGCTATTTTCTGTTACTTTTGTCTTATCAACAGGTTGCTGCTTATCAACACCTTTTGAGAAAGGTGAATGTGGCACTCTGCTCTGCTTTGGTGAGACCTCACCTGAAGTACCATGATGCTGCCCATTACCAGACAGAATATTTTCTGCACAGAGGACATATAATTGCATAAAGGATATACTTCAGGGTAGTTTAATAATGCCTCTTTCATGCATCCCTCACCACAATTTATTTTTCAGTCTTTGGCATACTGGGAATGTGTGCCAAATATCATGTGTACCTTTCAGAGATAACCTGGAGTCAAGATGTCTCAATGAGAGTCACCAGCACAAGCAATGTGAACTTCAGCCTCACATGGCCCATTCCAATTTGCCCTCACTAAGGCCTCATGTTCCAGCAGATTCCAGTGCCTTGTGTTTACTGTCTACACAGATACTCTGAGGAAATGATTAGTTATGTAGTTACATTAATATTTGCTTTTACTCAGGTGCTGGTTTATTTGTTTGTGTGAAATAATGGAAATTCCACTTGTCATTTTGGTGAGAGTTTAAAGTTGTGGGAATATATCTATGTGCAGCATCATGCCATTTCAGACTCTCAGAGTAATAAAATATTGAGAATGGGACTGATTAGACAGAGGGAACATACCAGAAACTGCTCTGTAGATATCTACAAGGGAAAAAGGACTTCGACAAGATGGAAAACTGAGATCAGGTGAACCTCATGAGGTTCAGTAAGGCAAAGTGCAAGATCCAGCACATAGGTCAGTACAACCAGTACAGGCTGAAGGTAGATGTGATAGAGAGCAGCTCTGTAGAAAAGGATTCGGGTGCACTGGTGGGCAAGAAGCGCAACATGAGCCAGAAATGCTCACTTGTAGCCCAGAAGAATAACCATATCCTGGGATGCATTAAAAGAAATGCGACTAGCAGTTTGACAAAGGTGATTCTGGCACTCTGCTCTGCTCTGGTGAGACCTCACCTGAAGTACTGTGTTCAGCTCTGGAGTCCTCAACACAAGATTATAGACCTGCTGAAGTGGGTCCAGAGGAGTGCCTCAAAGATGATTAAAGGGCTGGAGCACTTGCCCTATAAAGGCAAGTGGGATTGTTCAGTCTGGAGAAGAGAAGGCTCTGAGACCTTATAACAGCATTTCAATATCTGAAGGGGGCCTAAAAGAAAGAGGGGAGAGGCTGTTTATAAGGGTGTGTAGTGACAGGATGAGGGACAATGGTTTTAAACTGGAGCAGGGTATGTTTAGGTCGGGCATTAAGAGGAAGTTCTCTACAATGAAGGTAGCAAAATACTGAAACAGGTTACCCAGAGATGTGGTTTAGGCCCCACCCCTAGAGACATTCAAGGACAGGCTTGATGGGGCTCTGAGCAACCTGATCTAGTTAAAGGTATCCCTGCTCACTGCAGGAAGGTTGGGCAACATGACCTTCAAGGGTCCCTTCCAACCTGATGCACTCTAGAATTCTATATTAAACAGTACTGGTCCCAGTACTGGTCCCTGAGCAACACCACTGGTCACCTGTGCAGCAACTGAATATGTGGTTTCAAGTGAGGAATACACTTTTATTTTTGGATTAGCTAAATAAAAGCTTCTGTTTGAAAAAAAAATATTCCTTATGAACTACTTAAGTCATCTGTCATAACAGCAAAAATTTCTTTGTGCATTTTAATAATTGGTCAGAAATATTATTCAATATTGTTTATGAATGTCTGGTGGATAAAAGGTCCTGTACAGTAAAAACCATGTTTGATATCAGCAGGAGTACATTAGCAACCTAGGGATAGGTCATCTTGGTGTCAAAGGCTGCAAGAAATGTCACATGCTTTCTCTTAATTAATGTGAGCTAGGAGAGAATCCTCGGGGAGGGCCCAAGATCAGAAGGAGGAAACAGACATTGTTGTACGAATTGTCCCTGCTTATTTGAGCATCTCCTCCAGTTTAAACAAACATATAATTTCTAGGCTGCATCAGTTTATAAGTGAATCCACTTGGATGAGTGTTCATTCCTTATTTAAATATAGATAGACCCATACTTGCCAGGTGCTGAGTTTGCTTAACTCCTACTGAAATTAGCAGGGGCTCAGCGTTTTGTAAGATTCACCTAGCAGTGCCCAGAACTGGGTTCTTTATGTGTCTTATACGTCAACCCAAAATCTGTGCTCCTCTGCTGTCCATTTGCATAGTAATTCATATTTCTTTTCTTTCATTTATTAACGAAGGGACATCCACTTGATGTTTCTCCTAAACAAATGTTAGTGGCTGTCACTACTAGATACTTAGGGAAATTGAATGTATTCCTATCCCCTTTTGCACTACAGAAATATTAGGCAATGTATTTTAGCTTTCAGCTTCTCCTTATGTATGGAATATTTATGGTCCATTTTGGAGTTGTCATCCAAGCACTTGGGGTCATTTTCTTATTAAACAGTAGAATACTAAAGCAAAAAAGCACAGCAGGTGGTGTGTTTCTGGCTATTTTGTCATGCCTCAGGCTGATTTGTCATCTTCCACCCAAAATGTCATACCGAATATTAGTACCAAAAAAAAGCCCAAAACCCCAAAAACAACTCAGCAAAATCAGATTTTTTTTTTACAACATGTTTCGTTCTAAGTTCCGAAGTTACATGGAGGCATTGTTCATGTGTGAGCTCTTCAGAGAGATCAAGTGATTGATTTTTATAAAAGTTGGCATGCATTACGAAGGGCAGATGGTGCATAAATTTGGGCCCCAGTCTTACATTCTGCTCCGTGTAGGTGGACCACTGAACTGCTGTGACTGAGAAAAAAGAACACAAGCATGAACAGATGCAAGACTCCTGGATATCATGGTCAGACTGTAGGACTAGGACCTGAACTTGCATTGCAACGATAAATTAAAGCCAGCTTTTGGCAATACATTCAAATATATAATCTAGAATTTACATGTTGATTGGTCACGTTAAATGTGTGAGCTGCCTCTGCTTAAAATACACTTTGTGCTGTTATAAATTGTGTGATAGATGCTTGCTTGTACACCTTGCTAAACATTATGTCACAGCCATCATCACAACTATGAAAAAGATAAGAAATATAGTCTCTAGCTAAACTTACTGTGGTGATGACTAGAGGGGTGACAGAAAGGTGAGGAGAGCACAATCCACATAGCTCCACATCTCAGGTAGTTATTAGTGGATCTCATGTCTTCTCTTTTACTGGATCCTTTCTCTTCTATTTTGCACCTGTCGTGTTTGGTGCTGGACCAATCTAATGCATTAGTTCAAAGCACACTGTTGTTTCATGTGTGATGACACAGAAAATATACTGTGCTTTCAGAATATATGTCACCAAGCTAATGAATCACATGAGCTAAATGTATGCAATTTATCACTTTGTTGATAAATGTCACATAAGGTAAGCACAGCCTGTCTTCAGAGGGTAACAACTTATGAAACTACAATTTGTTTTAATATTTTCCAAATTGAAAAATACATGACATTCATTCTTTTTCCTTATGGGCCTCTAGAAGGGTGAGCAAGGATGAGGAAAGGGGCCAATGTGGCCACAGAAAAAAATGGAAAAACAGATGGGAAAAAATTTAAAGGAAAAAGCCAAAGTGCTTAGAGTGAGAAAATCAAGGAATATCAAAGAATAAATTTAGTAGTCTTGCAAAATGAGAAGCAGATATCATATGCTAAAGATTAGGGCTGTCATTATTTAAAAGCTTTTCCTAACATCTGCAGCAACCAATTTACTATTCCAAGCAGCAAATACACTTCTTTCCTGTCTAATTACCTTGGGATTATCACAGCGACTCTCTCACAGAGTGAATTCTTCATTTAGAATTGGGGATAGCAAAAGCACACAAAATTAAACAGCATCCATTTTTAAAGTGTTCACTATACCTTGCAATTTCTTCAACTGATTCTGCTGTGGACAGACTTATAAAACAGTCTCAATCTGCATTTCAGGTTACAGGATCCTTCGTCACTTCTAGAACTGCTGAGAAACTCAACCATACCAGCCAGATAGGATGGAGAAGAAAAAATCCCCATAACTTAGTTCAGAAATGAATGAGTGTGTCTGCTGGTCCTTAAGCAGCTGAATTAGGTAATTGTACAGAATGAAGGAAAATCCTGGTGAAGACCAGAAAATAGGAAAACCAGGTAAATATCAGGTTTCTTAGTTACTTCTGTGTTTTACCTGGTTTATAAATATTTACATGAACAGATTTTGGCTCATGCTGGGAGACTTTCCTGTATAAATACCTAAAGTAACATAGCAACAAGGGATTTTTATGCACAAAAAAGGTTTTCTGAATAGTTTCTCTTGATTTTGAAGATTATAAGATCTGATGGAAAAAAGAAAAATTAAGCGATTAGTTCATCTTTGAAACGTTAAGTTCACTATTTCTTAAACATTTCCAACAGTGGTTCTGCAAAATAATGACTACATTGTCATTCTTTAGTTACATAGGCCTTGAGGACATTTTACATTTGGCTTTATAATGAAACACCATTGATAAGATACTCTTCAGGTGGCCATTCTACAGCATGTCTTTTCTCTAGAACTTATATTTTTAAATTAATCATTAAACCCTTCCATCATATATTAGATAGGAGAGATAAAGTGTTAAAACAAGGGCTGTACCTGATACTTGAAAGTTGCTACTCCTGACAGCACTTCATCTTTTTCATACCCACATTGGCTTTTATCCCAGCCCATCTATTCCTTAATGTAAGTGTTATAAATTGTTGTAAAGAGCCATAAAATATAATAAACACGAATCAATATTTCTTGGTTAAAAAACTTAGAAATGCTGATGGAGCCCAAGTTTGTATATAGATGTCCTGAACCCACAATGTACCTTTATTTATTTTGCCTTCATAATTTTGGGGATCTTGAGGTCATGTGTGCATACACATTCATTCTTCACAAATCAAAGGGGCAGTGAAAATTAAAATTTCTAATGCAGAACTAATGAAGCATCTAACATTTTAACCGGCTGGTTCAGGCAGGATATACTGTACCTACAGTGTTGATATATTTGGCATGTTTGACCCAAATCAAGCAAACCCCTCATGGATCTAGTGAATATTAAACATATGCATGGCATCAGAAAGCTTGAGGATTATTCAGATGCTTAAAGTTAAGCATGTGCTTATATTCAGCCCTTTGCTGAATCAGGGCTTCAACGGAGAAGCATTGCACAGTAATGCTATTTGCCATAAAAATTCATCATTGCCACGGATCTCTGCTCGTTAAAGAAGATGCCATGATTTGTGCTCAAAATATGAAAGAAATATGATGCTGCATGACGCATTAAATACCCAAGCACACACATGCATTTAAATTCTTGCTATCTTTTTTAAGGATATTGTTGTGAATTATGTTCATAAAGATGCAAGAGCGTCCTTCATAGTGAAGTGATGGTTCTTTTCCACATCCAACGGATGTTCTACATATTATTCGTATTATTTATCCTCAGTCTGAAGATAACGATGAATTTCTTTGCCCTTGGTTGGTTTTGTGGTTTCCCCACAGGAACCAGCATGGGCTGCGGCATTTCCAGGGGCGTTGGAAAACTCTCCCCAGGGCAGAGCAAACCCAGACCTTTTCTCTTGCACTGCGAGGGAAAGCACTGCCGGGCTGGCAGAGGCACTGCAGAGGCGAATTTCTGCCAGGGGGCCTGTCTGGGCATGGCCAAGCTGCCCCTGCTCCCACCAGCTAGCTGCTGCCCATCTGGGCCAGGGCTGCCACTTGGCCTGCTGCAGGCAGGCTGCTGTGCATTATGTTAGTCAAAGCTACCGTGAACTGCCCCCGCTGCGAAGCCCACCTGGCTCTCTCGGTAATGCAGCCTTGGGGCGGGCAAACATCCCCCCTCTCTCTGCTGATCGTCATCTGTCAATTTGACACCCCCTTTAGAGACTGTCTGGCAGCTAAAAGAGGAAGTAGGTCAACAACGCCAGGGCATTGTCTTTGTCCAGGCCCTCTGCTCCACAGTGCCTGCGGGGGATGGCCCTGCAGTGGTGGCTGTAGCCTCGGTGAAGGCCCCAGCAGCTGCTAGGGAGGATCTGAGGAGGGGCCTGTACTGGGGCTACCACTACCCTGCCACAGCCCTTCCCCAAGGCCACGGGATGACTGTTGCCACTCCTGGTCACAGTCCCCGGCCCAGCTCACCTCACCTCCCTGGAGACTGCAGAGCAAGTCTGGTAGGGGAGGGAGAGCACCACACTGCCCCGCAGACTCACAATCCCCTCCGCATGGACATTTGCTGTTATCAGATGGAAAGAAATCTTGACAGAAATCTGTACGAGATTCGCATCCTAGTAAAATGCTCTAGCTGCTTTATACTATAACAATAAATCTGACTGAGTGTTCCTGGCACAGGGAGGCCTGTGTTGCCTGGCTGTTCAGACTGAGCATCCACTGCTGGAAATAAGGTCACTGAAGTGGAAGAAAGACAACATGTCTCTAAACTATGCGTTGTCATGCATTGCTTTTTTTTTTTTTTTTTCTGATTTGGCTATTTATAAATGTGATAGTCCTCTGTTTCTCCTGCCTCTTTCAGTAACCCGGTGAAGAATGTGTGAAAAGCTCTGATTTCCCTTGAGGGAAAGAGTTAGTATCTTGTGATTTCAGTGAAAAGCCGCGTTCGCACTGCGGTCAATAAATTCCTATGGACAACTTCTCTCCCTTGGAATTCTCTTATCGTGTTATTTTCTTAGTGCTTGAGATGAATATTCCGGCTCAGCAAATACATGTTGGAAAGCTGTCCCATTTCTTGTGGGTCGGCTTCAAAAGGAGAATGCCAGAGCTTTAACAGACTCTTCTGGCATTAGATTTCCCTTTTCTTTCATGAAAACTTAAATATTCTTGGTTGCCTTCTCACTTGGAGCAAGATCAAATTTCAAAATATCCAAATCCTCCATGAAATAGCCTTATGTCTTTCTCCAGAGCCTCAGCTGTAACTTCTTGTAATGATAAATCCCTCTAGTATCATGAAAAGACATTTGATAAAAAAAGTTGAAAAATCTCCCCAGACCAAATTTGTAATAAGTTCTGGTTTCTACAAGTGAAAATGTATTTTGAAATATTCAAGATGATTTTTTTTATTTTTGCCTTAGTGGTTAAACAGCTTCTGCATTCACAGCCCACATCTCTGTGAATTCCCTAATGAAAGCAGGCAGACTTGGGGAACCACTGTAAAAGAAAGCATGGCTCCAAACCAAGTGTACCCTGAAACTGTGTGCCAAATTACTATGTGGTAACTCCAAAGTCATGGAAAGATTCTGCACCCTGTATGTCCAGGAATCACTCTGGCCTAAGCTCCATTAATAAACTCCACCACAGATCTACATGTAGAATTTTAATTCCCACCTTTAGATAGCTGTCTAATATTATATTTGAAGACAATATACTTTCTAAGAAGGCCAGCAAATAAAAAGTTTAATGCCATTCTCTCTGATTTTCTCCATGTTTTGTAGTCCAGTGTATATATGACTTTTTTTTTGGTTGTTGTATTTATTTATAAACACAACATTGGTCCTGTTAGTGACATGGTGTAATTTCACACTGTTCGACTTCTTGTTTTCCCATAGTTAATTTGGTTTTCATACAGTAAACGTAACCATCAGCCCCATTGTAGAGTGTATTGCAGCAGTGCTGCTAATCTGACTGACAACGCATGATGAGATGGAAAGAAAGGCAAAAGGAAACTGTTTTATCCTGATAAAAATCTTCACTTAGGTCTTCGCAGAAAATTCAGAGCAGGAACTGCAGCCACAGTGATTAGCAAGGAGTTTCCAAAAGTTAATATACCGGGCAAAAGGGTTGCTCCTTTGGAGGCTGAGCACTGGAGAGTGGAAGTTAAAATGACTTGTAGACCATTGAGCTGGAACATGCTGCTCCTGGGTCATTGATCTGCTCTGCTCTGGCAGGGCATTGCTTTGGTATTGTTAATTTTCAATGACATAAAGACTTGTATTAGTACAGGAAGCAGAACTGAAAGGCCAGAGACTAAAGGGAAGACAAAAGAGAGGCCACAGGTAAATACAGAGGGTTCCAAAGAATGTGATGCAAAACCAGAAACAAATACAGGCCCTGAACAATAAGAAATTCATTACTTCATAGATCAAATGGACCAGGCCAGATCCTTCTTTGCCATAGGTTAGAATAGTTGCCTTCATATCAGGGAAACTAGTCTTAGATAAACTGGAAGAGTAGGTGATCCTTAGTTTACACAGGTAGTGTGACTGTATAGAGAGTATTTTTTTCCTCTAACAGGTGAGTACACACAGAGTTGTACAACACATTTTTTAACAAATATTTAACATCTAAAGCACACTGACCCTGCAATCCCTTTTATGACCCCTACTATAATGATAAGTACGAAAAGGTGCATAAACCCCAAAGTGATATTCATTTATCATAGAATCATAGAATGGTTTAGGTTGGAAGAGACCTCAAAGATCATCCAGTTCCAATCCCCGCCATAGGCAGGGACACCTCCCACTAGATCAGGTTGCTAAAGACCTCATCCAGCCTGGCCTTTAACACATCCAGGGAGGAAGCAGTCAAAACCTCCTTGGGCAACCCGTTCAGGAAGAGAGATGTTCATTTTAAGAACTAGTGGCAATAATTTATTATTTGGATCTTCTGTAAAAAACTTAGAATAATAGAATCAGTCAGGGTTGGAAGGGACCACAAAGATCATCTAGTTCCAATCCACCTTCCACGGGCAGGGACATCCTACCCTAGATTAGGCTGGACAGAAACTCATCCAGTCTTGCCTTAAACACCTCCAGGGAAGTGGCCGCAACCACCCCCTGGGCAACCCTTTCCAGGGCCTCACCACTCTCATGGTGAAGAACTTCCTCCTCACATCCAATCTGAATCTCTCTTGAAATAATGCCCTTAAATTTCAGCATTTTGCTGTCGCTGAGATAGCTACTGGTTTTTATGACAGAATTTCCACACCATAGCATTCATTGGCATCTCCAAACAATCCCCCCCCGACTTTATATTTTAGTGACTACGTCACCATGGGGTCTCAGTGGCACAGGCACACTAACAGCTTCAATATCTCTTTACCAACTGAGGCACTGTAAGTGTAGATATTTTCCTCTTTGACATAAGAGAAAGTTCTTTCTTTCGTCAGCTTGCCTGTGGTATATGTAAACTGAACTGTGCATGGGTGAAGTAAGTTTTATTAAAATGTCCATCATGCTGTTGCATCACATAGCTTTGAAGTACACAGAGAAATGGACAGCTAGGAGAGGAATTAAGCTGGGGAAGTGACTTTTTGTTGATATAATTTTTACAGTTCTCTATTCACAAAATAGAAAATACTGTTTACTTCTTTCAACATAACAAACAGAGGTAATAGGATGGCTTGTTCTGAGAGGGCTGTCTTTGGAACTCATCTAGGCACTGAGTTTCTTGCTGAGCTCAATATAAAATAGCAATTCTAGATAATCAACATTTATTTAAAATATCAACAGTCTTCAATTCACTAGGGAGGATGAAGAAAAGACAGACAGATGACATCATGAGAACAACCAGCACAGTCAGACAAACTGGAAGGAAGCAAGATTTGTTGCCTGAATGAACTCTGGATACAGTGGTATGCCTGATTACATCAGTTGCTTAAGACTGGAAGCAAAACTGAGTGTTTATAAAGCAATTAGCATTTGAATACTAGTCCCAAACTTTATTCCCAAAAACAATCTCAAGTCAACGTTTTCACAATATAGGTTTTTTTCCTCTCATTCTCATTTCAGCCCTTCCTAATTCAAAGAAAAAAAAAAAAAGAGCATTAAGGCACTGCTCCACTTTAGCGTTGTTTAAATAGTATAGTAGCTTATGTGGTGTCAGAAACAGTGTGAATAATTAACTGATGTTCTGCTCAACAATAACTTAGCAATGCAGTGTGTCCCTCCATTCTATTAGAAGCAAAGGGTCTTCAATAGCATCTGTAAGATGTCTCAGATCTTAAATGCTTTCCTGTCTTTGGCTCAGGAGTGATCCTTTACTTGCCCTGCAATGAATGAGGGCTCAGTGGTGCGTAATAAAAAAAAAAGAAAAAAGAAAAAAAAAAGAAGAGATTTCACATTAACAAGTGACAGCTTTTCTTTGTAGATTTAAATGTAAAGCATGTGCACTTGCTGAAATACAGTTTTATGGGCATTATTTTATCTTTTTTTATTTCTATAGCATAAAAAAGTACTGGATTTCAAAGCACGAAAATCACAAGGCGTGACCAATTTGGTTTTTATTTTACTGAGAATTTATATCAGTACTATGTTATGGATTAAAAACGCTTGATTAAAAAAAAAAAAAAAAGAAACCACAGACCCAAA
>VWZI01019110.1:453450-488451 GCA_013396835.1 Psilopogon haemacephalus | reverse complement strand
TCCTCCCCCCCCCCCCCCATATATATAGATTAATAATTTAAATAGCATCTGAGCACTGAAACAGAATTGGCTATAAGACTGAACAGGTTGAATATAGCTTGATTGTGTTCTGGGCCAGATTATACTGTCCGTTACAGTCCCAGAGGTTTAGTGTGGAGACTTTGTATTATAAACTGCCGTATGTGGTGAGCTCTCTGCCATACGCTCCAAGTTGGACCATTTTAAAAAATAAATGTCGTGTGTTAGAAACTCCTTCCCCTCCAATTAAAATTTACCAGACCATCTCAGATGGCTCAGAAGTTATATTTTACAGCAAAAATAAGTTGTCAAGCATATATACGCAATATATTTACATGTATTTACAATTATATACAATTTAGAAGTAATACAGGCATCCAGCCTTCCTCCTTGGACAAAGAAAGTCCAGAAGGGACAAACACCACCCTCTCTCTCCCCAGATACAAAACTACCAGCAAAGCTCACATGTTATCTGGTCAGTCCAGGTTACTTGAGAGAGAAACAAAAACAGGTAGTGCCCAAGAGCACCTCTTATCAAACCAGTGAATGATATAGACTTTATTATTATCATTTTCTTTTTACAATCAATGATCTAATTTAGTTAGACTCTGCACTGGCTTTTCAGGAAAGTACCAATTTCTCTTATTAGAATATTCCAATAAACTTTAAACTGCTACACCATATCTCACAGACTGTTATAAATGCAACCATCTTACTTGCAGGACTATGAAGAATTATAATAATAGGACAGGTCATTCTGAGCTAGTTAGCCTCAGTGCCAGGAAACTGAGATAGAAATAATGTTTCTAGCCATGGGTTTCCTGAAATTGCGGGGCTTCACTGGACAGTCATTGTAGGCTTTGGTATTCACTACGTGTGACTGATATTTTATACATAAGCAATTCTCTCCCATTCTTTTCATGTTCCATTGTACTGCCATATGTTTCTGGACATCAGTTGGAGTGGGGTAAACTTGAGTGACTATGTTCTCCAGAAAGTAGAATAAAGAGGAAATTCCTGACTTATTCTCATAATGACACTTATCTACTTCTCAAGTTCTGCCTTTTCTTTGTCATGAGAACCAGACTTGGTTCTATTGGGAAAAAACTCTAGCAGCAACTTTCAGAAGAACCTATTGCAGTGTTTTTTTCAGTGCAAAATCAGTCACTTCACATCCTTGGTCTTCCCCAAATACTTAAAGCTAAAGACAAGATTAATAACAAATTGCAATCTCAGGGAAAAAAAAAAAAAAAAAAAAAAAAGAAGAAGAGAATTCACTAATCTCTAGCATTTCTGAAGATTGCCTGTTGTTGTCCTTAGATTCCAGCTACCATTCCACAAAGACTCAACTCTCCTGCAGGTCCTATAAGGAAGTCTTGGATATCTTTTAATCCTCAGGGTTTGAGCAGCAAGAACCTGGATGGAACACTTGTAAATATTAGAATGAGACTTGTTTTGAAAAATACTTCAGGAAAAAGTAGTAACGTTTCTCTATAAAACTGTCAAAATCCAGGCCCTACTCATTTTGGGAGAGATTTTTGAACTCTCAAGATAAATAGTTCTCACTCAGGTCATTGGTCTCCCTGAATAGGTGCTGGCCTGCATGAAAAATAGTGACAAAATGAAACATTTCTTATTGAATCAGGTTTGTCGCTGAGATACTCCAAAAAAGGCAGATACTGGATGAGAGACACCTGCTTGCCATGTGTGGTTCCAAAGAGCGTTGCTTGTGAGTATACTAACCTGCTTGCCATGTGTGGTTCCAAAGAGCATTGCTTGTGAGTATACTAAGAAGTCATGTGCTTAGGTTGAGGTTGTTTCAAGCACCAACATAATGCTTCCATAGCTTTCACAGGCTCTTATTAAATAGTATGAACCAATGCACACCATGGCATCTAACACCAGCATCTTTTATAAGCTTACACATGATCTACCAGGGTACCTATTTCTGTGGCTGCTGCAGAGCTAGGGCTGTATCTTTGTAAGTCTGGACCTTGTTGTTTCCATTCCTAAATCATCTGAACAATATTAACCCTGTGAGTAAGGGCAACTGATTAGGTATGCAGGCATCTGAACAGTCCATCAAAATCAGAAGTCAAATCAAAATTAGGTGTGTACTATTCCTCTTTAGTGAGATGGCTAATATCAACAACAGTCAGTGGGAAGGGGGCAGTGTGTTAGCTCCTAAGTTGAGTTCATTTTCCAGGTCTTCATGGACATTTTAATTATGCAGCCATCTGAGTGTAAAATCTTTGGGGTGCATATTGTTTTACTGGATCTTTATCAATGGCACAGAAAAGATCACTGGTGCCTAACCAGCAATGAGGAATTCCTCAACTGCTGCATACAGAAGAGGTATTACTCATGACCATTGACATTTCCATAAGGTGCAACTTTTTGTTGTGTCAGAGGGTATAAAAAAATAGTCAACCCCTGGATTTAAAATATCTTAAAAAAAATCTGTGTGGCTGGTGCCAGGAAACCATTGCTAAATTAGATGTGCCTGTCTCTATTTTGAGACCTTTGCATGGAATAAAAAAATTTGTTTCATGGTAAGACAGTGCTACTGATTTACAGAAGCTGAGATTTGGGTCAAGATATATGCTAAGATTGCCTGTAGCAGTCCTACAGATTACAATTCAAAAAATCAGGAAGGGCTGGAAATAGATCACAGTTCAAAACACTAGTCAAACCACACTCTAAAAAGAACATTATCACTTTAAAAAAAAAAAAAAAGAGAGAAAAAAGATAATTAAAAAAAAGGTTGAATGGCAATAAGATAATCAAATGCTATCATCTACATATTTTGAAAGTCATGTGATTACCCAGGCAACTGCAGCTTGCATGTGATTTCCATCTTCCTTTTGCTGAAGACAGGTTTGGTTTGGGGTTTTTTTGCTATGTATAATTTCAGCTAGAAAGAACCTCAGACAAATATTATCCAGCTATGCGTAACTCCATTTTTACTTTTATTAGTTTGCTATCAAGGGTTAAAGTCAGCTCAGACATATTAATTTCTTTTTGGAATTTTCTAACACATAAAAGAGTAGGAGATGCTGATAAGGCCCTATTGTATTTATCATGTGATATAACTACAGCTAAGGTCATGTCGACCTGCTCTTGTTCGAGTACATCATCTACTTAGGAGAAAAGAAAACAAATTGTGTCACATTTTATTCCATCAACGGCTCTAAATGAAAAGGATATTTTGAGAAACTGAATTAATAATACATTAAAATAACTAGAAAGAAGGGCTGATAATTAAACATGCTCTGTAATTCAATCGCAGCCTGAACAATGAATCTACTCTTTTGGTAACAGATCATTTTAATTATAGGAGTGACAATTCTGAATGACTCAGACTTTCTCTGTCATCTTGCACACAGACAAAGCCAATTAAGGCGAGACTAAAGAAAAAAAGAAAAAAAAAATCATTCATTTTGCACCCACCTTGCCCCATCACTTCACTTCTTTTTGGAGAATGCAGAAGGGAAACAAGACCCAGCCCAGGAAGCCAACCATGTGCTGGGCTACATTAAGAGAAGCATGGCCAGCAGGGCAAGGCAGGAAATTCTCCCCCTTTATTCTGCTCTCATCAGACCCCACCTGGAGTACTGTGTGCAGTTCTGGAGCTGCCAACACAATAAGGGCATGGAACTATTGGAGTGAGTGCAGAGGAGGGCCACGAAGATGATCAGAGGTCTGGAGCACCTCTGCTATGAGGACAGGATACAAGAGTTGGGGCTCTTCAGCCTGGAGAAGAGAAGGCTTCAAGGAGACCTTATAGTAGCCTTCCAATATCTGAAAGGGGCCTACAGGAAGGCTGGGGAGGGACTCTTCACAAGGTCTTGTAATGACAGGTTGAGGGGTAATGGGTTTAAACTGGAAGAGGGGAGATTTAATGGGATGTTAGGAGGAAGTTCTTTACATCAGGGGTGGTGATACACTGGAACGGGTTGCCCAGGGAGGTTGTGAATGCTTCTTCCATGGAGGTGTTCAAGGCCAGGTCAGATGAGGCCTTGAGTGGCCTGTTCTAGTGGGAGGTGTCCCTGGATGGAACTGGATGATCTTTGAGGTCCCTTCCAACCTAAACCATTCTATGATTCTATACCTGTGATGGTTTTCTTTGTGGGGTTTTTTTTTTTTGTTTGTTTGTTTGTTTTCAGCTGGTTTTGTTTTTGTTTTAAAGGCCTCAAGAATTCACTCCAGATACACAGGAATGTCCAGTACCATGGCTTTCCAAATGTGATACAGAATCATCAAGTAATCTTCAAATCACTTCAGGCATTTATACAATGACAAATCACAGGATCTTTGGGTCCAACCCCCTTGCCAGAGCAGGATTAGCACAGGTCACACAGGAATGCATCCAGATGGATCTTGAAAGTCTCCAGAGAAGGAGAATCCATAAATGCTCTGAGGAGCCTGTTCCAGTGGTCTCTGGACCTCTGGAATTCATGCTGAGGTGGATCTTGCTGTGCTGTAGTTTACATCCATTCCCAGTTTTCCTGTCACAGGGCCCAAGTGAGAAAAAGCAGTCCCTTCCAACCTGAACCATTCTATTCTTCTATGTTTCTGTACTTGACACCCAGCTCTGAGCTATTTATATACATTAATTAGATTCCCTATCAGTCTTTTCCTCTCCATATAAGACCTATAAGACCTAACTTATAAGCAATTAAAACTTTGGCCATAGAGGTTAATTTAACATGGAAACATTGTGAGACATGGAAGCATTGTATCCTACAGAAAAATAATGTTTATGAAGTGGATTTTCATTACATGTTTCTAACAAACCTTTGTTCAAAACGTCAAGGCAATTCATCTCTTTGTCCCTAGAAACTTATGAAATAAAACATAATTCTCAGAGCAACTCAGTACAGATACATTTACAGTGATGATACCGTGTGCATTTACAGTGCCAACGGGTGTGGTTTGAATAATATTGAGGAGAGAAAAACAAAAATGGAAGCATATCTCTACAGCTCTCTGGTTGGTGTCTACTAATATCTATTTGCAAGCATGTGCAATTTTTAAAAATCCTTTCAGAAAGTCTGTACTTACTAAATATTATTTTACTGTCTAGCCAAACAGCATTCCTTCTTTCTGAGGGCTTTGCAGCAGAAGAGTGGCATCAGGGTTTAAAGTTGGGAAAGAGACAGGGAAGTTAAGAAATTGTATCAAGCCCACACTTCATCTTTCTCACTTGTATTTGTTCAGGTAGGGCAACTCTGAATAAAGGGACAGGGAAGTTAAGAAGTTGTATCAAGTCCATGCTGCATCTTTCTCATTTGTATTTGTTCAGGTAGGGCAACTCTGAATAAAGCCTTGCTGTAGAACACGCCTAAACTTGACTGTTATTATTAGGTTTAAAGATTAACATCAACAAGGTGAATAGAATCCAACAAACTGACAGTCTCCGAAAATCTGCATCATTATTGTATCACATGATGTTATCCTGTAAAGGGTGGCACATTCCCTGGGAAAGCAGTAGCAACTGCTTCTTCATCAGTGTGTCCTCTACACAATGCTGAGGCACTCTTCACAGAGCTTGATGATGGCTGTCTCTTCTGTGGATTGTAGAAATAAATAGAAGGCTGCAGATGAAACCCTGCACTTCTGACAGTACTCAGGAAAAGTGTCATTTCTGTCTTGTGAATAGTGTGACTTGCCTAAATTATATTTTTCAGCTTAGTTGTACAAATAATCTTGGATTGGTGGGAAAAAAAACCACACCCACATACTCTTTTTTTCTTTTAATGGGAAGAAAAAAATGTGGAATATAATAACTCCTCCTATCCATTTCAAAGTCTGATTTTAATGTATTGACCAGGAAGATGTTCTGCATTTTCATCAGCACAAAGAAATTACAGGATATTTGTGGGTTTGGAGTTTTGTTGGTGGTGGTGGTTTTGTTCTTTGGGTTTTGTTGTTGTTTTGTTTTCTTTATTGCCTTTTTTTTTTTTTTTTTTTTTTTGACAGATAACATCATAAAAGACTAAGGAGCAGGAAAGATTTCATATTTCCTCTAGGTAGACCTATTCTAATGGAAATGAAAAATAGAAGTTGTTTAAATCTAGAAATCTTGGTTGTTTCCATTTTAGTAAAGGAAAGCCACACTGTCATAAACAGCTAGTTGACACAGGCAGGTGAACTGGAGTTTATTGCTGGGGAGCAGAAGGGCACTCACACCTTTGGAATACATACCATATGCTTTATTCCGAAGCTCTGATGAGCCATATCCTTCCAGAAACTCTCCATGACCTACTAATTAATTCTAAAACACAGTTTTGGAACTAGATTGTAGCAATAATCATTTCTTGCTATACACACAGTCCTGATGCTATCGATACAAAGAAAAATCAATCAAGCTTTTAAGAAAGGTCAGGAGAAATCCATTCCAGCCATGGTTTGAAGATACAATTTGAGTCCAACAAAGAGGAAAAACACCTTTCTCTATCAGCATCATGAATTCCTGGCTGAAACACTCCATACTCCCTACCTTGCACTTGTCATTAAGAGGACTGATATTACTGCATTCTGCAAAGCATCTAATTTACTGAAATGATGTGAAGCTGACTAAGCCAATGAAAGGCATACAAATATCCTGCAGCAGGGCAGGATTCACTGTTGCTTGTGGAGCTGGTAGCGCCATGTTCAAGGAGTGAAGAACTGCCATGATCACAGAATTTTTTTGTGTAAGACTTCCACAGAAATCCAACTAGGAGTGTTACCAAAGGTGATTTTTTAAAAAAGACATTACAATATCTTGTAATACCCACTGCATTTCATATAGTCATAGAATGCTTTGGGTTGGAATGGATGATTTAGTTCCTACCCACTGATATGAGCAGGGACAACTTCCATTAGGTCAAGTTGTTCAAAGCTCCATCCAGCCTGGCACTGAAGTTTTCCAGGGATGAAGCATTCACAATCTCTCTGGACAACTTATTACAGTGTCTCACTACTCTCAGAGTGAAGAACTTTTTACTTACATCTAATCTAAATCTACCGCATTTCATTGTGTCACTGCACTCCGTGATAAAGAATCCCTCCCTATCTTTCCTGTATGCCTCATTTAGGTACTGGAAGGTCACTACAAGTTTCAAGCTGAATAAACTAAACTGTCTGTCCTCATAGGCAAAGTGTTCCAGCCTCCTGATCATCTTCATGGCTGTCTTCAGTGCCTGCTCAAGTAGATCAATGTCTTTCTTATGCTGGGGGCCTGCCTCAAAACTGAAGACAGGACTGCAGGTGGGATCTCACCAGAGTGGAGCAGAGAAGGAGAATCACCTCCCTTGACTTCTAGGCCACACTTCTCTTGATGCAGTCCAGGATTTGATTTACTTTCTGGGCTGCAAGCACACATTGGTGGCTTACATTCAGTTCTTCATCCACTTGAAGGAGACCAATTGATCTGAAGGAGATCATTAGGATTTAGTTCAGCTTTCTCTGTAAGATTCAATGGGCTATGTTGTCACTGCCTATCATGATCCACAGTGAATTTAAACATAAATTCAACAGTAAGTACAAAGCTAGTACACAAAGTATACATCTGAACTTCTGTTCGTTCATCAACCCAACCTAGTTAGGGATGTCCCTAGTTATTGCAGGGGTGTTGGACTAGATGACTTTTAGAGATCCGCTCCAAACCAATGAATTCTGTGTTTCTATTCTGTTGACTTTCTCTATGAATATAGACCGTAGTTTGAATATAGACTGAGCCAGGTGGCACAGTCTTATGTCTACAAGTGGACCCATAGAACGTGACTTATGTGGTCAGGGATATGCCACATCATCTTGAACAAGTACTTTTCCAGTTCAGAAATATTCCTGGCTAGCTACTGAAATCTAAGACAGCGTGATTCAAAGGATGAACAAAGATTTTTTTGCGTAGGATTCCTTTTTTTTTCGCTTCCCAATGAAAATGTCACCCTGATCTAAGATTCTATGACAAATAACAGATACAACATAGATAAGTACTTACTACCTTGTTATGTGTTAGGAACCTCCCCATCACCACTACTTGAAGTTACCCAGATTAACTCCCACGGGTTTGGAAGAAAGATGAAGCTATATTTTACAGCACTGCACAATTTACAAGCATATATACACAATATACACAAGTATTTACAGTTATATACAAGGTAGAAATAACACAGCACTCCTTCATCCTTCCCAGACAAAGCAAACTGCCCAGAAGGACTCAAGGCTAACACCCTCCCCCCCTTCCCCTTTTTATGTCATAATCCACACATAAACAAAGTGGAAACCTGTAGCTTCCATGTTAATTGCTGAAATTAGAGGTGAGGTGCCAGAGCAGGCTGGGGTTAGAAGAAAATGATTAGATTAAGTGATGCAGAGTCCAGACAGAGAAGTGAAGAGAACAATGTCCCAGAAGAAAGTGTCCTAACATTATCTATGTTTTGACTTTTTATGCCTTTCAGCAAACCAATGAATGATATAGACATCATTTTTTTCACAACCAGTGACCTAATTTCTCTCATTAAAATATTCCAATTAGCCTCAAACCAACACATACCTGTAATATAATTACTAGAATGAACCATTACTTTGAATATTTAGTACAGAAAGAATGATAAACAAGGCAATAGTCAAGAAAATTTCCAACAAATATTACAGTTGCTTAATTGTCACTGAAGGAAAAAAAAAAAAAAAAACCACAAACAAAAAAAACCCCCCAACCAACCCACAAGGAATTATATAACCTTATGTCCTGAACCAAAAAGATTAAAATGTTTTTGGGGGGATGTCAAATGACCAATTACAAGAATTTAGTAAATGATTAGAAATGGTGAAGAAGAGTAGACTTAAAATAAAACCTCAACGAAAGTAAGCAATTGCACAGGTGGAGCTGCAGACAGATCAAGAGAAGACTTTACTGCCTAGAGAAGGCCTTCTACTCCCCACCTAAGCTGAGCTGCTCAAATAATTTATCCACTGAAGAATTATTTCCTGTGAGACAGAAACTGTGTATTTTGAACTAAGCAAAAGAGTTTTAGCTTCTTACTTATGAGACCTACATATTTGGGATGCTATTTTTGGAGTCCTGACCATTCTTTTTCCATGGTGATCACCAGTCTCAGAATGTTAATTACCCCTAGACAGACAGTAAATATTCAGTTGATGCTGTCAAAAAGCTGCTATCAATATTTCAATACTATATCTAAAACAATTGCACTTGTGGATTAATCTGTAAAAATATACCCCCTTTTCTTCCCTGCCTTGTTTCATCTGTTCCATCCTTTGAGCGCACTGAACCTCACAGCTGGAAATTGTGACAAGGGCAGACTCCCTCCTCCAGGGTTAGTGGCTGTGCTGTCACCTCATCCTGCTATGCAGGTGGCTACAAAGAGGCATGATACCCTGAAGGCAGCAATACAACCTCTCCTGAATGTGTACATGTTTTTACTGCTGCAGCTGCAGAGAAAGAAGCAGTAGCTACTGGGTGACCTAGCTCTGCAACCTGGTAGTGATACCAGCTTATGAACCACTGCAGAAATACTGCAGCCAAACTGAGATGGGTGGGCACTTCCCAAACATCTGTGGCTTGATTCACCACTCTCAGATCTTCTGTAGCTCTTCATGTTCAAAGAAAGCATAAAGTAAAGATGCTTCAATTATTTGTGCCGTTGAAAATGACCTCGTGGTGTAATTTAACAGAAAGGAAATAAAATATGATCAGTTGCAAGGAACATACACATTTTGAATTTTCATTGTATTAACAGTGGATGAACCCCCTTGGCTTGGTTTCCATATTAAGTACCTATATTTATTTCTATTTGTTGCTATTCCACTTTGTACTTCATATTTTCTACTGCTTCTGTTATACTTGAATTACATTTTCATGCTCCTGGTTTGTAACCGCTTTTTTGCCAAGAGGCACATAGTAAAAGAAGGTGACAGTATTTTACCCCAGGAGCTTCCACTGGACACACAAGCCAATCCTAGAGCTAAAATCTTCAAAAGCCATGTCAGGACTACAGATGCATATAAAATGGATTCCTGAAAGTGTTTGAAGTTGTGAATATATGTATGTATGTGTGTGTATTCTAAAATTTTATATTCCAGAGAAAAATTACAGGAACACTTCAAAACCACCAGTAGCTTGAAGGTCCTCTTTTAAAATACAAGAGACCTTAGAAGTGAACCCTTGGAGTTCAAAGGCCTCACTATCAGGTGTGCTTTCCATTACTAAGTTCAGTTTCTACTCTTGACCATGTATTTTCCACACCATACACTGAGAATTGTTTCCTGAAGAAACTGTCATTAAAACAGATACTTCTTGGCACAAATGTCTATGACTAGGCACTCTCTAATGAAAAAAAATGCAGTCAGAAATTCTCAGTAAGTTTCATATGAATAATCACCAAAAAAAAAAAAAAAAAAAAAAAAAAAGGACTTGGCAGGTTAAATCAGCACAGTTTCCAAGCACGGAGCATAGAAAATGGAAGCTCCTAGAGTTGTTTCAAAGTGAAAGTCTAATTGAATGGCATGCATCTTAATTCAAACAGTATTTTTCTTGATTTTAATCCCCTGGAAATGGCAATTTCTATGCAAGAAGCAAGTTCTGCTCAAGTAGCCAACCTTAAAATACCTTTGTATTTAAATAGAGTGACATCTGACATTTCTGTGTCTGTGTATTATCAGACCTTTGTTTACCCTCTGGAAAGTGCCAGTATAAGGGGACAATAATGGAAAGAGAGAATTTGTCTACTGGTTTGGAGACAGATGGAACTCTGTTTTACTATAAATGTTCAGGATGTGTCAATTCAATCAGGACACTTGAGAGATAGGAAGACTTAAATGTTGCCCCAAAGCCTTGGTCTAATGTGATTAAGCTGGCTGGTCTTGCTAATGATAGGCACACTCCAAAGCGCAGAAAAATTATAAGTCGATATAACGGCTTTTTTACTGCTGTGTACTTATCAGAATATGCCCAAAAAAAGGCTTCTGTTCCTTGCTTCCCTTTCCTATTGAATGCAAATCATTTACGAATTTTGGCGCATATAATTCAATCTTCCTTGAGATACATGGTGCCCTTAGCTCTTAGGAACATCGTGATCTCTTATTTTTATCCCTAGACTCCTCTGCTACTTTTTAAACACGTGCTTGCTGTTTTTCAGATTGGCATGCATTTGTGAAATACTTATGACTTCTCCACGTGCAAAAACATTGTTTATACAGTGGGCACTACCTGACCACAGCATGCAGTATAATACTGTACAAGTGTGCAGTGCAGCTGGAGTTTTGAATAGGCAAAAAAACCCATTATGTCCTAAATATCTGAATAGCATTGAGTTGGGAGAGCTTTGGAGTTACTCTCAGCTGTTTTTCTTGAGAATTATTGCTGAACTGTAAGCAAATATAACTTTATTGCTTAACTTCTACGAAGACAGATACAAATGAAAAGGGAAAATAAAGGAAAATGTTTGTTCTGTACTGCTGAAACAGCCTAAAATTAATGAATAATAGAAAAAATCCCAGTTATGAGTTCATAATTTTTAACTTTCTGTAATCATCTAATGATGTTTAAAACTATACACACACATTTTAAGTCAGTGTAAGTTATCATAGTGAAATATCTTTCTTAAGCATGGTTGCCTACTTTTCCCCCCACCGTGAAAGAGTGTATTTAATTGAACAGTTGCTGAGTTAGAACTGTCATTAAAAATGCATATATTCAAATACTCTTAGTACAGTGTATTGCCCTTTCAGTTCATTTGTTCATTTCCTCATTTTATGGAGCAGTAAATATCATTCTCTCTTTTGGTTCTAATTTGTCTAGAACAAACGTGCTTCATACTAAGAGAAATATTTTTTTTCTTAATTTATAATGGTAGATTAAGATTATAAAGTCACTTGCTAATATGTTTTTTATTGACCTAGTGTCTTTCAGTCCTCATACCACTGAATTACAGGATCTTTGTAGAAAAGGTACATCTAGAAAAAAAACAAACCCCCCAAAACAAAACAAAAAACCAACAAACCAAATTCCTGCTGTGAAAATAGTTCAAGCCTTACAAGACAGAAAAATCTTCCACTTCAATCAGCCAGTGTGAATTCCAACTGTGAGAAAATGGAGGTGATCTACCTAAATGGAGTTTTGCCAGAAGGAAGAACTGGGGTGCTTAAACCATCTACATAAACACAGTGACTAATTGAAGAACATGGTTTTGGCTATCCTTTCTCTGAACTTATACAATCTAAATTGTCCTTTAAAATTACTACATACTAAGTCACAGAATGAGCTGTTCATACAGATATTTTTACACAGAAATACAGAATGGCAGGAGTTGGAAGGGACGTCAGGAAATCATCTAGTCTAATCCCCTCTCTTAATGCTGGTATGCCTAGATCAGGTTGAACACGAACATGTCCAGGCAGATTTTTTAAGTCTCCAGACTAGAAGACTCCACACCCTCTCTGGGAAGCCTGTTCCAGTGCTCTGTCACACTTCACATAAAGGTTTTTTTCTTAAGTTCATGTGGAGCCTCCTGTGCTGTAGTTTGTACTGATTGCCCCTTGCCCTGTCACCAGCCAACACAGAAAAGAGCCCAACCTCATGACATCCACCCTTTAGGTATTTATACACACTGTTAAGATCTCCTCTCAGCCTTCTCTTTTCTTGGATAAAGAGCCCCAGATCTCGGCTTCTCCCCACAAAAGACATGCTCCAGTTCCCTGATCATCTTCATGTCCCTCTGTTGTCCTCTCTCCAGCAGTTCCCTGTCTCCCTTGAACTGGACACAATACTCCAGGTGCAACCTCACCAGGGCAGGTTAGAGGGGAACATCAACACATATATCCACACTTCATTAACAACCTGGCATAAAAACAGCAGGACATAGTGACTGCTAAACATTATAGCCTGCCCTGCAGCACTCAGGACATACATGTAAAACAGTTTTCATTTATTTTCTTTGAAATTTGTTGGAGGGATAGAACTAGATACAGAAAACAATAAAATTATAATGCCTAATTCTATGAAATAGAATAACTGTGAAATAACATCCTGGAAGCAATGGCCCAGACCTTTGGCTGCTGTAAATTGTAAAGCTTCATTAGCATAAACAGAGCTATGAAATACCTACATCTGCTGAGGATCTGGCCCATTGTTTGCTGATGATAAAGATCTCACAAATGCCTGTGACTTTGAGATGGTATGTGCAGAGGTTATTCTGAAGGTTTCACAGAGATAGAAAGGAATGGTTATCACTAGAGGTTTCTCTCATGGTTTCTCATGAGAGAAAGGAATGGTTATCATCAGTGACAAATAAAATGTTTGGGGAACTCTGACATCTCTCATTCTTCAACTGTCTAAATGAGTTTTTACTTTTTTGAGATTTTTCCCATAATGCTGCTATGTACAGAGGAAACAAAATTAATACTTCATACAATACTACACTGGAAACAATCTTGGAAAAAAATACATTATTTACTGTCAACAAATTAACATTATTTGGAGTGAATTAAAACCAATAAGATAAGAAAACAGCACCACTAATCTACTCACTACCTATTCCTCCAAGACAGATCTATCAAGGTAGCTGGATGAGACATAGCACTATGTTAATTAGGGAAATCTAAACCCCAGCACAATTAAGACAAAAATTAGGAATAAAAATAGAGGAATAAGAGACAGAGAATTTTGTTTACTCTAGGACATCTCAAAAACTTTTGTTACCAGCACTGGGAACAAATCTAAGAAATGTGACCAGAGGTGGAGTATTTAGAATCAGAATGATCCATGGTCACTGATGAAATTTTCACTAAAGAGATATATGTTGTAAGCATAGGGGTTTTTTTTTGGGGTATGGAGAGAATAGAATAGAATAGAATAGAATAAAATAGAATAGAATAGAATAGAATAATAGAGTATGCCAGGTTGGAAGAGACCTCCTAGATCATCCAGTCCAACCTATCACCCAGCCCTACCCAATGGCACTAAATGCTCCATCAGTCTTTTCTTGAATACCTTCAGGGATGGCGACTCCACCACCTCCCTGGGCAGCCCATTCCAATGACAAATCACTCTCTTTGTGAAGAACTTCTTCCTAATATCCAGCCTGTACCTCCCCTGGCACAACTTGAGACTGTGTCCCTTTGTTCGGTTGCTGGTTGCCTGGGAGAAGAGACCAACCCCCACCTGGCTACAACCTCCCTTTAGGTAGTTATAGACAGCAATGAGGTCACCCCTGAGCCTCCTCCTTTCCAGGCTAAACAACTCCAGCTCCCTCAGTCTCTCCTCATAAGGCTTGTGCTCCAGCCCCTCACTAGGCCCTTCTCGGGACACATGCCAGTATCTCAACATCTCTCTTAAATTGAGGGATTCTAGGATGCCTTCTCAGACAAATATAGAACAGTGCAGCTACCTCTGTCAAACCAAGGTTTTCTGTGCTTCCAGAGCTATGGTAGAAGGATAACACATACAGGCAGAGACCATCATCTCAGTCTCAAAACTGTTAAAATCTATGTCAAAAGGATTATGTCACGTATGTATCACCATGAAATATTAAATAGAAGTTGTAAGCACTTGTTTCTCAGTTGTCAGGCAGATACATAATGTGTGCCTTTATTTAGATTTTATACAGATACATAATCACACACCCCCAGGCCCCCTTTCTTAAACTGTTGCCAAAATGTTAGATATCAGTGAGGGTTAGAGCCTGGTTTGTAGCCACTTGTGCTTACAGTCTAAGCAAGTGGAAGGTCATCACCAGTTCTGCCATGATGCCAATGATAAAAAGCAGAAAAGAAAGAAACATTGCAAAGGCTTACATCTGGTAACAGAGTTGATGCATAACAACAGAATCACTGAAGGTGCAGAAGACTTGCTAGGTAGTCGTAATGACATGTTAACATGGGCTTTCCAAGTATAATTATTGGTCAAGGGCAGATTATTGGAAAAATAGGAATAAAAGATAATTCTAGATTCATTTACAGTGAGCCTTCACAAAACCAATATTAGTTATGCTTGCTATATATACATATTTTTTTACAAAGCCAATTAACCTCTTTAGTTGGAAACAAGAGCTCAGTTATTGTTGAACACAGCAGCTAATCATTTGCAGTAGATACTTCCAGCAAGTGTGAGTGGAATGAGTTGTACTCACTATGCCTATGTTCTTCCACAAGTGAAAGATTAAATATTTAATCTGCTAAACACTGGTATATATGAAGGTTAGGAAGCTTCTAGCATAGGAAAAGTCAAGGCACCATCTGAGGGTATAATAAATGTTTGCACTAGTTCCAACTTTCCATTTATTTCTTAACCAAATTAGCCCTACAGGTAAAAGCATCCACTCCTTTGGACAAATACCGAATCACAGGATTACACAAACTGATGCAACAGTAATTCCTGATTGTATTGATTGTGGGCGATTGAAGAGGCTGAAATTATAAATTATGTAGCTTTTATAATTTCCAAAAGCCCCACCCACAATCTGTGTGTAGATTAGTTTAAGTTTGGGTTCTAATTCGGTCGGGAAGTCTTCACAATGATGCCTTTTCTTGTAATTCAGGAAAAATCAGAACAATGGAAAGGTTTGGGCATGAAACTTGCCCTACTTACAGATGGGAGACTGTCTCAAAGTCCGTGCGAGGTTCACGTCTCCAGGTCCATGTTCAGGTCCCAGTGCAGGTCCGTGCAGGTCCCAGTGAAGGTCTAAGCAAGTCCTTGCAAGTCCAAGCAAGTCCAAGCAAGTCCTGCTCCAATCTGTCCAGCTGCCATATATATACTGAGGTGATTTGTTGCCTCCCTGTTCAAGCCCACGGAGGGTGGGAGAAGGCACTTCACACCTATTGTACTAAGCCTCCGGTGACAGAGGTGGGGAGGGAGGAAGACCGTTTCCTGCCCCATTCACACCTCTGGTGGGGCAGTGGACTGGGTGTGCCCTGCCAAACTTCACACCTCATTCAAACCTCCGGTGGGGCAGTGCCCTGCTCTGCCACACTGATTCATGGTAAGGTTGATGAAACTAAATTAAAATGTAATTAATTAGGAACAAACACAATGATATTGCAATCAGAAAAGACTTTCAAAAATAAACCCCTGTTGCAAGAAGATAGTAAAACAGCTTTTCAGGAGGCAAAAGGAGTCAACAGATCCTGTTACAGAGTTTAGGCTTAAGATTCATTCTGCAGCAACATCTAGTTTGCAACCTTCTGTAAAACCAGCACTGATTCTTAGATTCTACTCAAAATCAGTGAGACACTCAGAGAAGCTTCATCTTTTGTTCAGCCCCAATCAGACAGCACCATTAACTGCAGCCTCGAGCAGGGACAGGACATTAGAAGAGTCTGTTATCTTATTCTAGGTACTACATTAAATTTTGAAATCAGACCTATTTTTCTTATGTGTAATTAAGTTCTGTTGCAAAACACAAAACAGACAGGGTTCACTGTCATCCGCAGGAGAAAGAGGTTGGTATCAAAGGATACAGACACAAGTTCCACTTTCTTTTCAAGAGCATAAATTTCTTCATGAAAGTTCTCCAGAATAAAAGAAACTCTCATTTCTGCATTTGTAAAGGCCAAATACTTTCCACCAGAATAAAGTACAAGATGAACCTATTATTCACCTATTTTCACCACTCATTTCCCTTTTCAAGGAGATGTTTTAGTGAGCACACCTGCAATCAGGTCTCTCTTTGCTTAAACCCTCCTGCTCTCACTTTGGTGTTGAACAGTTTTGTTTGTTTCCAGCTTGTGTAAAGGAAGCAGAAGAGGAGGCTGTTAACATCGTGCAAGTTGTGTTCTGCTGCAAGAGTGACTGTTGAGGAGGATTGGCTGATTAAGCAGTATTTTAAGATAATTTGGAGTGGCCCTAATGGAATGTTACTGGTGAGCTAAAAGTAAGACAGTGACGTCGATTTTTTTTTTTTTTTCCCCCCCAGAAAGCAGACAGGAAAGATGCAATTAAAATGCAAGTTACTTTTGTTGGGGACTATCAGTTTGTACATGACTGAGGATACCCAAAAAATTGTTTATGAGATGCCAAGATTAAATCTTTAATAGTATTACTAATTATAACAACAATAACCACCTAGCTGTTCTAAGTGTTAGTTGAGATTTTTAATGGTTGAAATAAAAACATATGTGTGTTGAGCACAGAAGTGCTGTGATATGCACTAAGCTTCAAAACAATGCTGTATTTGATCACCTGAGACAGTAAAATGAGAAAAATTACTTTTGTATAGCCTAGGAGTTCAGATCATGCACGAAAGTATGTTTCTGATTTAAGACATAAATAAATCATCTAGCTTCTCTATCTACATATTAGTTTATTATTCATGTAACTCTGCAATAATATGTCCGTATCTGTATTCTGAAAACCATGCCCATTTATACTCACTGCCACTTGCTGAACACAAAGCTTTCTTAGAAACCTGAGGTGATTATAAATCCTGATGAAGCTTTTCCTCTTTTTGCTTACAAAACTGTGACACCTGGGTAGGTGTCTTCAAATTGCTGCTTTAGATGTCAAAGTAACAAAACCCCTGGATTAATAGATATCAGTGAAGGTAACTGGAGTTTTCCTAAAATGCATCCAAGCTTTTAGCCTAGACAGTAAGAATATTTCTCATATCTTAAGAGACTCGTTCTCATATGTTAACAGACTTGTTTTAGGAAAAAAAAAAATCCTGAAAATCACCACTGACTTTCTTCCATCATAAAAATGTGTGATATTTATTTTGTGACACCTGCATTTTGCAGTGAGAAAGCACAGAGTCTTCTATATAACTACCATATACAGAAAACATGCACTACTGTATCCTTTACCCCCATTTAATTGTACATTTTAAGGAACCCTTACTGCATCTGGACATTATTTAAATCACAAAAAATCCAAATCTTCAAAAACAGAGAGGGATAATTGGTATCACCTTGTACTATTTATAAAAGGAGTTCCTGGAGAGGAAGTATTATCAGGGTTATTTTCTTACCCTTTGCTGAAAGAATGCTCACTGTTGAAATTAACTCTTGAAGTAAATGTAAAGCTAACTAATGGCTACAGCTGCTATGCTAGAAAAAAAAAATAAAAATAATGTGAACATGTGATCTCGCCTGCAGTTTCCATCAAAATCACAATGCAAGATATTCATCATGAGACAGATAACGTTGATGAATGTTTCTATACAGAAAGGACACCATACATTTATGGACAGACGGGTGAACCTTTGCCAGAGCTCGCTAAAAGCAGCTGCAAGGCAGGGCTGACTTTTAACCTCCGCTGTTTAATGCAGGAACTTCTTGGCATAAAAACTGTGCTAGTAGCATACAACCTGCAGGGTTACCATTAGAAAAACAGATTTGGCCAGCAGGGCATCTCTATTTCCTGAGTAAACTCCTGACACATAACATGAAAGCAAAGTTATACAGGCATGTCAGGAAACTGAAAGAAGCAATCAAAATAAACTAATTCTTAGGATTATATAGAAATAACACATTTTAACTTAACTCTTTGCCTGGCAACCTCCTTTATCTTTGGTTTTCAAGTCATATTTTTTGTTGTGAGAAGTGAAGAACTATAAAGTTATCTACAGTAGTGAAAGATGTGCATATGAATCTATTTCTACAGAGAAACTGAACACTGAGCAGTGGGGTAGAGCTTTTGCTCATCTCAGAAAATAAAAATTGTTCTTGCTTAGTTATGGAGCCATCTACAGTTAAAACTGGGGTGCCAAGGTGACTTATCTGTGAGTTGCAATATGGTATTGTGGGAGAACTCTGATATTTTCCATCTCTTTTGGAACAGGAAAGCAAGGAATTCCTTAATAAGACATGTTGACTAAGGAGGATGCTCTTTACCCCTCAGAAGGCCTTTATGCATGTCAAATTCCATTTTATGAATTCAGTGATACAGTATTAGTGTCATTTTCTGGAAGAAATGATACTGTAAACAGGGTTAAAGGTAGAATAAAATGTTATTTATCCCACTGGGGGGAAAAAATGACGAGATTTCTTGTTTTGGTCTGTGTGCCATTGTGATCCCAGGGCATAAGGTCTATCACATGCTAAAGGACAGAATTCTTGCAAAGGGCTCTTTGTTTCAGTAGGGCAGTAGCAGTGGTCCATTGTACCATTCATTAATTCACCATGTTTCTTTTTATTTCTTTCAGGCAGGCCAGCTTACTTCTGGTAAGTACTGTTCTGTGCTCAGCTGTGCAGCTCTGGATTACAGCCTCCCCAGTATCCAAAAGCAAGCATGTTAATGCAGGTAGAGGCAGAATGTTAGAACTAAAATAAATTATGTTCACAGAGGGAGGCTCTCTGTTCCTCCTGGAGAAATCAATACTGCCTTTTCATTGCAGAAGTCTGCTCCCAGATCACCAAGACTGGACCATCAGATGTGATACAGCAATGGTCACAACCTTGTGTATGTTCCTGGAGTGGACCTAGAGCTCAAGTCTCTGGAGCTTGTTACTTGTATGCCCCCTTTCTTGGGGTCTTCCCAGCCACATCCACTGCTGCCTCCTGCTCACTGTCCCTCTGTGGGACAGCTGTCTCATCTCCTCAGCAGCAACTAGGACAATGGTTGTTGGACATCATATATTTGCTGCTGTTTGGTGCTTCCTTCAGCAAAGGAAGGGAGTGCAGGCTTCTGGCAGGGTGGGAAAAAGTAACACCACTGTGTTTATTGTTTGGTAGATGTGAATGTCACCATTTTACATATGAATTAAAGAGCTGTCATAGCTATGATGGTAGTTTACCAACTTTATTTTACTCTTATGTAGCTCTGGTCTAAACTTGATATTTCTCAAAGAAGAAAGAGGTTGTGTAAGACATTGTTTTCCATTCAGCTGACAGCTCCCAGAAATTCTTCAGGCCCCTGTTCAACATCCACTTATATCCATTTATACCTTCAACATTTCATTCTGTGAAAGCCAATGGAACATTCTTAGGCAGCTGCATGTGAGCACATGCATGTTTAGTGGTTTATATCATCACTTTGGTGGCAGACAAAAAAACATAGATATAATTTTGCTGCCCCAATCACTGCTGTGAAAAAGCAGTTGCTAAGCAGCCTGACTAACTGAATCATTTGCCAAAAGGATCCAGAAGTTCCTTATGGGTCCAACAGCATATAAGAACACATCTTCTTTTTTAATAAAGAAATCTTCTGGTTTCAAATCTGAAAGCTGATAGCAGGTGTTTTAATGCAGAAATATCTGTTAATGTTCATCTGTATAGTTTCTCAGGCAAATTAAATTAATATTGGTTACAGAAAAGTTCAAACTGCAGCCTCCAAAATTTTGTCATTTTTGGTGAAGAAGAAATTAAGCTTATGAGAGTAAGATGACTCTGTTAACATGGGTAATGTAGTTTCCTAAAACTATTCAAAATTGCAGTCATGCTAACATGCTTTTAGAGCCAAAATGTTTCTTTTCTTAAGCATTTCAAGCAAATAGCTTGAAAACAATCAATTATTTCTGAAAACAGATCTGATCTAATCTATCACATCTGCAAGTAGACATAAATTAACAACTTTCAGAGTGACTCTACTAGCATCCTCCCTCCATATAAGCACATTTTAATCTAATCCCCTTCTGTGAGGTAATGACCACATAAAAACTGTATTCACCTTCTTTACTTGGAGTATGTGTATGAACATTTCAACAAATTTCACTTGAAGAGTCAGCTTGACAACATCAAAATTATTATGACATACAAAACTGCACCTAGCTCTTTACTTTTGGTCTGTCTAACCATGTAGTTTATTTTTAAATGATTCATCTTGAGAGGTCGAGGTTTCAAGAGATTACCTCTTGAAATGTGCAAGATAATCAGTCCCACAATGGGCTTATGTAAATGCATAACTATGAGAATGTGAACTGTGACTTCGCTGGAACTATCCACTGGGTTGAAATTTGGCCAGTTTGAATAAACAAACTGTCAAGGTTTTGGGTTTTGGTTGGTCGGTTGGTTGGTTGGGTGGTTTTTGGTTTGCTTGTTCATTTTTTCCTCTTCTCTGCTTCCCTATGGACCAATTGGGATTAATTTTTTAGGCTTAATTTTTTTCTCTTCCTACTGCAATGTCTGTCTTCTCTTCCTTGTCATCTTTTATTTAATTTGTCCCTTTTCTACCTCTTGTCTTTCCTCCTTCGTATACACATTTACTTTCTTAGGAGAAGTTGGAGCCTCCTATGAAGATTCTAGTAGACAACTTCGACTATCAAAGATAGCTTTTTAGTGCAAGTGGAGCTCTCAGCTATAGCCATTGCTCACCAATGCTGTTACAAAATGCTCAACAACATCTGTAACAATGTTGACAGACTATTAGAGTCAAATGCTCTGATAGAGATCAAATAGGTAGTTTTCTTATTGTTAATTTGAGAAAGTGTATTTTTATTTCCACTCTAACAAGGAATTCAGAAGTGTACAGACAAGGTTAGAAAAAAATGTGAAGAAAGTTCTCATCAGATGTTTAGAAAAATAGGTGTGGACTAAAAAATCTGGCTGCTTTTTTAATTTTCAACTGAAAAGACATCACGCCTACAGCTTGTTCATCAAGAACATTATTTTTCTAGAACAGCAATACGATGAGAAAGTCTTTCCTAAAGGAAAAGCTTCAAGTATACACTGTATGACTAGAATGGCAATTAATACATAATGCAGGGCATTACCATGATTTGGAATCACTCCTGCACTCCCATAATCGATAGGATTTAAATTCTGAGACTTTTTCCCTAAGCTGATGGCTCTGCTCTTCAAGATAGACATACCTTCTATACAAATTACAACTGGAAAATACAAGTGGCACTGTTTGACTAGCCTATAAATCTCGCCTGGTTGTTTTCAGTTTGACTCACACTGGGTGTGCTTTATTTTACTCTGAAAAAATAATGCCCATTTTCAAAAGGAAAGGAGCTGTGAATAATCCGCTTTTTATATAAGCATTGCTAGTAAGCAGAGCAGAATAAAGATGCCTTCATTCCACTAACAATTATGAAAAGATCATATCAGACAACGACCTTTAGAAATGCTTCAGTGACCACTATGTCAGACTGTAAGTCCTAAGTGGGAATTCTTCAGACAACATTTGACTTCACTTTGACTTAGATGCCTAATTTTGCCCCATTCACATTAACCTGATTCTTTACTGTTGACTTTAACAAGGGAAGAACAAATCTCTGACGTGGAATAAGCTCACAGAAATTAATAGATAGCTGTAAGTGCAATGGAGGACCAAGCTTAGCTACGTATTTTTGCTTTCTGGCCTCTTGATTTTCCAAGGACATCCTTTAGCATCTGATGTTGGTGCCAATTAGAGAGAAGGTAGAGGTAGAATTTATAGCGCTGCCATCAAAAAGACTCTTACTGAAACAAACAGGAAATATGTGCATGGATTTGGCTGAGTATCACCGTGGTAGAAGAGAGCCAACCGACTATTTTCTGTTTGTAGATGGACTAATAACCTAAAAAAAAAGTTGTGAGAGAGAAATGTCTATTTGTTAAGGCTTTAAAATAATGCTTTCAAGTGAACTTCTTATAACAACATTCTGCATAAAATTCAGCAATACAAATCCATAATGTTGTCCTGCCATTCAAGGTCAGGTTAACCTTCTTGAGGAAGAAGCCAAGAACTCCTTAAGTTAATCATCCTCTACATTGAAGCTGGTGCTTATTTGATTCTGAGGTTTTGTTCAGGACAGAACAAGCATGTGAAAAATTGGTGAAATGCAAGATTTCATTTATACAAGGTCAAAGTGACCTAGATTTCAAGTGAGGTCCAAATTATTATCGGTCCTTCACACAAGGAAAGTTTTGTGCGCAGTTCATTTAATATCTAAGACGTTTGCATAAGAGAATGTAAAAGAGCATTTTCTTCTTGCTCTGCCCAGTAAGGTCAAGTAACTGTTAATACTAGATAAACCTTGCGTGAGTAGTAGTCCCCAGAATAATGTGGATTATGTTTAGTATTCTAAATACACAACAGTTTATTCAATGAGGAAATATGTAGACGGGGCTACACCTCGCACAGATGCAGGTCGTACATCTGTGTGAGCTCTGGCTGTGACTGCTGAGGAGGTGGGTCCACTGTTTGCTAAGACAAATAAGTGTAAAAAAATTGGACAATTCATATCAGCTGCAAGACTGATAAAAAACTTTTGAATATAGAACTTTGTCCATGATGGAGCTCAAAAATACAGGTGACTTTATTAAAAAGTTGTCACATTTTGAGTAGAACATCTTTATGATTGTGAAAGAAGACATTTATGCTGTGATATTAATATTTCCCTGACTCAGACCTAAACGGCCAGCATATGCACTGGCTTGAAAATTAACAATTAATTTTATATTAAGTTTGGCAGAATGAAAACAGTGCAGTTGATAGCAAACAGCTTGAGTTATATCTCACATTGAATTACACATGAATTCTTTAATGTTGTTATTTTAAAAAGACCATTAACTTCTCTTATAAATATTTTAGCAGTAGCATAATGGTCTGAGTTGTTATCTCTAGCAAGAGGGGGGTTTGTGTTCATATTTTCCACCTGTCCTACCTGTTGAACATGTCAATAGACAGATCAGGGACACGGCCATTGAAGACTAATGTCCAGTACACCATGTGATAACTGCAACAAGCAGAATTAAGTTTGAGGTAATCTTTTTTTGCAAAACATGTTACACCACAATGGATGTTTGCATTTAAATGTTTGGCAACTACTGTAAATGAAGGAGAAACATGAAAGTTGTAGCAAGCTGTGGTATTTTTCCTTTAATTGTTTCCATAAGTTAGAGAAGATGAGAAATATTCAATGTATAGGTCTCCTAATATGTTATTGTTACCTGCTGGCTTTCCTTCTGCTAAAAATCAGGAATTTGAAATTCCAGTTCAGAGGAAGGGCTGTATCATACCCTGAAGACAGGTCCCTCACTGGGGAGGCAGGGCTCCTGCCTGGCATCTCCAGGAGCACAGGTGCTCTGGCACACCTGCCAAGACCACAGTGTCACCTCCCTTGGAAGCCCAGCTCTTTCCACTGGCTAACACAAGGACAGAAGAGCATCTGCTGCAGCCCACTCCCAGTCTGACACCACTTTGCCAAGGCTTGTGGTGTGAATCAGAAGCATCCCTCCTGCTCAGGGAGAGTACGAACTTAGCAAAGTTACCTACCTCTCTCTATCTGCTCAGTCACTTCATTAGCTTTTACTCACAGAATAACACACAGAGAGGCCAAAATTTCTGTGTCATTTCTCTTTAAATCCAGTGCTTGTCTTATGACTGTGAGCACTGCATTATTTATAAAAGGCATACTGCTCTCTTCTTATTAAATACAACCTGTCCTATTCTGAACACCTCTTTAAATTGAATATTGTCTTATGCACCTTGATTGTGTGTGGAAATATACTGCTTCAAGGTAAAAGGAGAGGAGTTGAGTTATTATCCTGAAGGTTGTTTGTACACTTCCATGATCCACCCACTCATCTTACCTTGAGGGCGATGAGAATTGCATGGGCTGGTCAAGAACAGAGCAAAGTACTCAAGCACTGACTGACAAGGTTGCCCCTCCTAAGTGTTCATTCTGAGCTCTGATCTCTGAGCACTATTGATACTCGGCAGTGAAGCAGAACTGCTGACGTTTGTGCTGGACTCCATGCAGAAAGCTGAACATCCCCACTGCATTCATAAATTGAAGCCAGAGTTCAAGGAAGAAAATTTAAACCAGGAATTTTCATCTTAAATGAAAGATGTTTTCACTCTGGCTCCTATTCAGCTACATACTCAAACATGCACCTAACTTTAAACATTAAAACCCTATTGTATACTGGGAGGCTAGTAGTCAGATGTGTGATTGAACTTAACTTGCTGAACTTAGGCCTATATCAAGATAGACATCTCTAAAGCACCTCTCTTTATTAAAAATAAATTTCTACCAAGGCCTGATATGTTCCAGATACAACAGCAGACTGTATTTCTTAATAGCTACTTCACAATCTCAGCCTTCCTAATGACACTGTAAAGCATTGGTTATCTTACCAGATTTAAAGTGTGCATATACAGA
The DNA here is from genome assembly GCA_013396835.1 of Psilopogon haemacephalus. NCBI lineage: Eukaryota > Metazoa > Chordata > Aves > Piciformes > Megalaimidae > Psilopogon > Psilopogon haemacephalus. Next base: position 463,402 of record VWZI01019110.1, on the reverse strand, counting down.
ATGAAAGCTACATTACAAAAAGAGCTATCACAACTGGCCTTGCAACACTTTCTTTATTATAGAAGAAAAGCAAACATATGCACATGCATATCTACATATCTGTATGTATTTAATTTAGAAAAAACAGGGGGTAAATTCCTAGCACCAGTAAAGTAATTACCTTCCCATGGATTTCAGTAAGGCAGACTTTCTCCTCATGTTTTTCAGTAGTTTGGTAGCTTACCTGGTTTCCTTCAGACTGTGGTTTAAACTTTACCCAGTTTTTTTTCCCCCTACTACTTGTTTTATAAAAATAAGAACTTAACTAACTGTGATTCTGAAAAGAGAAACTGCACAAAGGCACTTTTTTTTTTTTTCACCCTTCCCCATTTATCTTCTGGAACTGTTTCTTTAAAATGTTTGAAATCATATTAGAATATTAGCTACAAATAAAGTAGTTCTCAGAGGCACAGAGGTTCACACTGAACTTAAAGTGACAATAAAATAATCTGTAAAAGTAATTTTTAAATAGTTACATCTCTGTAGGAAAACAAGAAAGGGAAAACATGGAAAGTATGCAAGTGTCCAAAATGTTGTTGGTGGTGGTCCTAGAACTTGCTTGTGAGAGTAACAACATGGCATGGATGAAATCACAGTCACATGGTGGATCTCTTCAACGACTCTCATTATTGCCATATGCTGCTGCTGCTGCTGAAATATAAAGGGGCAAATCAGAGATGGAGGAACAAAAGATTGTAAATTTAAGACAATGCTTTAAAAGAAATTGAATGGGATGGCTTCTTAGCATCCAATTGGCAAGCGATGGAGCACTCTTCCACTGAGTGCTTCTCTCAACTACTGGAGATTTACACGTAGCCCATTCTCACAATCCCACCTTTCCACACACAGACTGGGGGGGAAAACACACACACACACACACACACACACACATGCAAATAACCTGGATTGAGATAAAAAATTTGCTGAGATAATACACTGCACAATTACCTTAATGTATTTGCAGAAAATGAGCAGCAAAATGCAGAAGCAGCAGCAGAAGCCAGCAGTAAAATCCATCTCCCTCCCCACATCCAAGCATGCAGAAGCCAGTCCAGTGGAAAAGACCAACACCCCAAAAATGGAAACCAGAAGCAGCAACTGGAAAAGGAAGCCTCTCACATTACAATCCGAACTTCGCACCCCATGATACTTTGCTCCAGCCAGCAGTTTCATTTTGAAACTGGCATGACAGCAGGATGGTATTGAATATCATCATCAGTTCAACTCAACTCATTACCAGTACAAACTGGTGACTGGGTCAAGCTGGTTGGAAATCAGGGTAAATAAAGAGATAAAAAAATATTATATCTAGGGTATATGTATCAACAGTGGAATCAGGGTTTTTTTGTTGTGTTTGTTTTTTTGTTGTTTGTTTTTTTTTTTTTAAAGGGGATGATGTCAAAGGGTTGATCATCAATGCAAAGTCATCTACTGTCTCTTCTAAAGGCTTCACAAGGCAAAGTACCATCCGATCTTATGTGAGATATCTATGGATAACATGGACTTGGCATACAGGTGAATATACCAGAAAGAATGCTGAAAAGCCCTCAATATGCAAAGCCTTAGACTAAGACTTCATAGAGAGATGAGCCTTTCCTCCTGCATTTCCCTGAAGTCACTTTCTGACTCCAATGTGGACAAAACACCCTCAGATGCTAAATTAATTGAGTGAAAAATGGAAGGAGAGGGACTCTGGCGTGTCCTTGGTCACATATGTTAAAGCCTCTGCAGACAGAGAAGGGGATAGGGGGAGGCTTCCCAATCTGCCAGCTAGACCACTCTGCTAACACTTTCAAACAACACACCTTCAAATCCTCGTCTAGACATGGCCTTATGCAAGTGAGAGATAAAAATCAGCCCCTGAATGGGTGTTTTGTTATATAACCACCCATGAGGCACAGGGAGTCAAACATTTGCAGTAGTTTGTAACATTCCTAAAGCATTACGTTTTCAGCAAAGTGGATTATCTTGTCTCATTTTTCTCTGATGAACAATCAACTGTGATCTTGACATGTGAATTTATTATGCTTGGGTTAGACAAACTAAGCCTTAATAAGCTTCAGTCAAAAACCTCACTTTGTGTTTGTGGAGAGAAAACTCAGCTCTTAGCTTGCCTGACAAGGATACGAAAATGAAATCAGGCTTCTCTACCCTTATCTATCTTAGGTTGAATGGCTATACACCAAAGATGGGAATTTTTATTTTTTTTATATAGGTTTTGCGAGATATTTGATTGCTTTCTTGGAACAGTTCCACGGTATCTGACTGAGCTGACCTCCAGATGTATCTCCTCCAGGGCATTATGTTCTGTTTCACATTATCAGCTGCATGCTCCAAAGGTTAGGTTGTGAGAGCTTGGGTGGAGCTTTTAACTCCTTCTTCCAGCCCAAAGATAGCACCATGCCTGATCTGATGTGTTCACTGGGTTAATTCTACTCAACAGTGAAAGAAAAGCAATACAGACTCAGCTTGATTTAATAATTGCAGTCATGATTTATATATAATGGTGTCACTTTATTGAACATTGATTTGATAGATAAGGGACACCATGTGCCTGGCTTATTTGGAAAGTTTATTTAACACTACAGATCCTTTGAGGAATGTGCAGAAACTTCTAAATATATGGAACAAGCTCATCTGGTGTAAATCAGGTGTCTGAACTGACAAGAGCAGTAATGGGTAAGGCAATAATTAGTATGCATAACTATTTCAAGGTGTGTAAAGTAATATATTTCCAGTGCTGGAGTGCCACTGATGTATGCCAGCTGAAGATATGGCCCATAGAACTGACACGGAATGGCTATGCCTACTAATTACTGAAGCTGCTAACGCATTTCAGCCAGTACTAACTGTTTTTATGTCACTGGAAAATTACAGAAATGCTAGCTCTTGCAAACTAAAAGTTTTTTTCAGTTTTTTTTTCAACTAAGCAGTCAGAAAAGTGAGGCTGCATTTCACATTGTGACAGTCCTTGTTAACGTTCAACTCTGGCTTGATGCATTGATAGGGCTTCTCCCTAGCTTAGGCATCATCACTACAGTTTGCACTGGCTTCCTCCCAAGGTTGAAGTAAGATGCAGATTTGATATTTTCATTAGCTTTCTGGCATAGTATGAAGATAAATTTAGGATGCTTTTGAGACTGCTACCATTTCAGAAAGAAGTGACTACTGAGTACAGAAAACTACTGTACTTGGTATTTCAAACAGCAAATCGTTTATAAGTAACGACAGCTGAAACCCAGGGGAAGTATTCTAAACCCAAAGGCTGATAGCTTCTAGATTCTAATTTATGTAGAGGGTATTGAGGGTTATACTACATGCCATATATTGTCCTGCCAGATTTATGTTTCAGATCACTTCAGTCACAGGTATGTCTTTTTAATGATTCAAATCACTGAAGGTAAAAGCCCTCACAAACATGAGGACACCAGAGTCCTTCACAGCATGGCCGTAAGGTGAGCTAGTCTTCTTTCCCAGCTTATCTTTTCTTCAAGGGATGTGGGTATTTTGAAATGCAAGGGATTTTTTGTTTTGTTTTGTTATGCATTTATTCCTGCATCAAGTTTCTTTGGAATATCACTGGTAACTGTTGGCCTACCAGTTAGTACTCTTAGGACTTGTCCATGTAAGAGTATTTACAAGGGTTTTTAAGACTGACATTTCTGATCTGGCTTTATTTGTTCTACAATAACAATGCAATAACACAGAATCTCCCAGGAAATTTTCAGGCTCTAACAGCCATTCTTCATGTATTTGCAGGCTTAACACACAAGATGTTGTGGGAAATAACTAAATCTTTGTTATTCCTTCCCCTAGAGGAGATTCCCTTCATACAGTTTTGGGCTAGAAGACGTATGAGTGAACCTAAGACCTTTCATGTTTGTGGAGGAAGTTGTTTTACTTAAACAGTCAGTAATGCTAGAAAATGGATTGCTACAGAAGCATGTAGGCTACTGCTTCAGCCTCTATGTCCAGTTCAGTACACGTGTGCAAAGTGTTGGAAGCCACCTTACCCCTAAAGCTGGATGTAGCCCATATGATAAGAATTAGAAAGGAAAATTCCCTTTAAAGAATTATAATTATAAATTGTTATTCTAAAGAGTAAAAAACTTGCCTACATGTAAAAGAAAAACACACCCAAACATATGTGTAAATCAGCACCTTCTTGTGACCTTTGCTAGAAAAACATAAATTAAGAAGAGAGCTAATGATGTGATATTTTCTTGCTTTAAAAAAATAAGCCAAAACCTGATTTTAACTGTGCCAAGTATCTTTGTGTTAACATCTAGATTTCTTCCAAGTGACAGGATATATTGTGTATTAATGCTAATCAGTTCTGACAATACAGACAGAACATCTTCATAAGAACCAGACCTTAACAAGACTTTCTATTGACCTTTACCACATAACTAGGTTATTTTCATAATTTACCTTGATTATCCTCACTTCAGCTATGAAGAGTCACCATGCCTTAGGAAAAAAACACACATATACACAACAAATTGGCTATTACAAAACCTCTCAGATTTGAGATGCCTTATTTGCAGATGTTTTGAGTTTTACATGACTAAGCTGGTTGTAGTTTACTTGTCCTAACATTATGCAGTAGTGCCATGCCTGCTTTTGCTAACACAACTGATAATAAATCATTACGAATGAGGAAAAAATGTTATTTGTCTGATTGTTTTTTGAAACCTACTCCTCTTCCTTGAGAAGACCACAGGTTTGGCTACATCAACATTTAAGTACCTAACCTTAATGTAACAAATAGCATCCAAGTTATTGTGCTTGTCCATTAGGTCTCTTATGTTTTCCTTACTTTAACATTAAAAATAAATTTAGTTAGTCTGATTCTTCCTTGTCTACACTGTGAGCAGTCATTATGCCTGTGCAAAGCAAACACAATGTGAAAAGAAAAAAAATCTGTTTCGGTAGCATAATGGATTTCCTTTGAACTCATCACAATAATTGCACAAGGTGATGAGCGATGAAGAATCTGGATCATTGTTCCTATGAAGCAACCATGTTTTAGCTAATACTGCATATCAGAGACGTGGAGCCCCTGCTTTATTGGAATAATTATTACTAGTCCAATTGCTACTCCGAAAGTCATATTTGATTGTCTCATATGCAGGAAAATACTAATCTATTTACCTTCTTACTTTCTCCTCTATGCTTGTATAGACAGGTAGGTTAATCTGTTCTGCCAAGAACAATCTCTTTATCTATGCAGAACCACAATGATTCTTCACTCTTATCAATATCAACACCTGCATATAAGCATAAACCAAAACTATTTCCTCATCAGGTTTTTAATCAGTTCTGTGCTTGGAGGGTGATCAAATCTTCTTTAGTTGCATGCTAAGCAACAAATCTCTGACATTTAAGTTTGGGTGATTAGAAATCGCATTTTGTTGACCATATTAATATATTATTGTGGTTTATGTCTATCAGTTTTTTAGGAGTTTAATCAGATTTGCACTTCACTGAACATACCCATGAATACCTCACTGACAATATCTAATGCTAGTCATTCACCAGATAACACTCAGCTAAATTCTTTCACCTGAAATACACCTTCACATCCCAGAGTATCCTGGGAAAGTAAGTGGTAGTTGAAAGAGACCCAGTTCTCAGGTAGCAGATTTCAAAAGACAGGATGATCCAACTGAACAGCTTGCTGGCCACAAAAAAGAGTGGTCCCACTCCTCCCCTTTCCTTTCCTCAGGCATTACTCTGATCTCCTGTCAAACAGATTAAGCACAGTAAAATGGCCAAATGAATCATCTTCTGAAGGCCTAGAAACCTCACCAGAATTTCACCATCATCTCTTTGGAAGGCAAGATCAAGCCCGTAGGGAGACTGTGAAGTAATTTATCTGTGGGAAGAGGGATATGAAGTTATATGATCTCTAGCTTGGCTGGAGGGATAGGTTTTCATGTGTTTTCATGAGATTGGAAACTGTGCTTAAAGTTTTGTTTTGATAGTGGTTTGGTTAATTTTTGAGAGTTACCTAGGGCTCCAGTTAAAAGAGGGTTAAATAAATGAATGAAGAAGATATTCTCATCTGTGAGTCAGCATGATGAGAAGAGGAAGGTGTGACCAAAGTGCATCTTCTGGATGACAAGTTAAAGCAAAGTTCTGACCACTTGTGGTCATTAAAAATCCCACTGCAGTAAATTTTATCTGTAAAGTGTGTTAAGTCTGACCAAATTCAGTGCCTAAGAATTACATCCTCCATTCCAACACTCCCACTTTTTTTTCAAATAGATACTGCAGTCTTCATTTCCTCTCTGAAGCAGCTACATTATAGGCTGCTAAATTCTTCCTGTGTTTTCACCACAAAGCTTCAGCACTGTTTTAGATTAAATAATCATTACATGGTTTCTGTATCAGCTTGTAAAGCAAGGCAGTATTTCACAAGATTAAAGGCACTATAAAAATGTAAACTACTAATATTTTTTGAGCCTGCTCACTGCAATACAAAATTTGGCCAGTGGCAAAAAGTATAGTCAGCTGAGACAGTGCTGAGTGGTTCCATTAACCACTGATGTGCAACATTTCTCCCAGCATGTCATGAATGTATAAGTTTGACCTAAAAATCAGATCTTTATGTGCACCGTGTTACTGGCTGTGCTTCCTTTTTAGGTCAAATTCTCATCTGGTTTATGTCACAAACAGAAGTCCTACATGAGATATACTTGTGTTAAGCATGAAACCCCCAACCATGTTTAGTTGCCTGCGTTGAGGTCAATCTGAAAACAAAAGCTGCTAGATACAACTCATTGATGTATGGGGTCAGTGTGTTAATTCAGCTAAGGTAATAGCAAAGTCATAAAGGAAAAAAAACAAGACATCTGTGTTAAGATAAAATTCTGCCTCAGTCCTAGATGCTTAGACACAGAATGTAAGAAAAGGGGGGGACCTGTAGCGTCACTTTCCCTGGCAGCATCTTCCCAAATTCTCCCAGCTTCCAGGAAGAAAGAAACAATGCATGGAATGGATAAATCAGTTGCATGGAGAAATTATATACAGATGTAGCTGATGCTGAAAGTACAATTTGCATAATATGGTAATGTATGCATTGTAGCTCCAACTACATACATGATCAAAGCATCCATTGTAAATGATAATGCAAATTAATTTAGGTTCATTACTATTAATTGAAGATGAATAGAAATCAGATTCAGTGAAAATAGAATAAAGAAACAAACTGAAACTATGTAGGGAAACAGTCATTAATATGATTACTCTCTGACTCATAGTTAGGTATATCCTCCGTCTGTGTTCCTCCTTCTGCCTTCTCTGGTATGATTTCAGATATAAATTCTCCATTATTCTGCAGCTTGTGCTCTTGGTTTCTCTGCTGATGTTCATGTCACTCTCTCAGCACACTTTCTCAAATGTATTATTAAGGTCTGCGTGGTCTAATATGTCGCCATTACCCTGAGCTTTATTCATCCCCTTCCAAGCTAAATCAAATTTGAGCCTGAATAATGTTGATAGGGACATTTGCCTAAATGAAGTTTGTTACTGCAGTAATGCAGTTGTTTTGGGGAATTAATGGGTCATTTGTCTTTAAAAACAGAACACCAGTATGTTCTTGATGTTCCTGCCCCTTCTAATATTTTTTTAATGGTGATCTTTTGCCCTGTTGTAATGGTTTCTAGTTTCTGCAGTGGCTTATGCCTGAAATCAGGAGAAGGATAAGGTTTAAAATCCTGGGACTGAGCCATTATTCAGCACTGAAGTTTCTGTCCTAAAATGGGGTTTAAATCATTTAATCATGTAATTGTATCCTGAGTTTTACTAAATATACTTAAATCTTGTGAGACTACTTTTTTTTTTTTTAAAGGTAGTACTAAAGTGTGTGATCTTAAGTGACTACAAAACTATTTAGCATTGATAACTCTTACTAACAATTGTAATAAATGTATGGTTAGTCTTAAAATTAAAGCCACCATAAGGATATGAACATCTTTTATTTCTCTGTGAATATTTTAACTTTATTATAAACTTACTTTCAGTATAGGATAATGAACTGGGCAAGGACTGGACACAGTTCTAAATTCAAAATAATATTAAATTTGTTCCTAAACAGAGGAAGGAAAAAGAAAAGGTAAAATTACTGATGTCATTCCTAGGAACATTCTTGTCTGCCTCATCTTGGTAAAATATTAATAGCTTTATTCTGGCAGTTTAAAAGAAACACCATTTAAAGTAATAATAAATCTCATTCTTTTCTTTCCTCTATTTTTATTTTCCTTCTTATAGAGCTTATAATTTGTTTACACATGGCACTGTAAGAAGTGTTATCTAATTTTTTTACAGTGTATTTTATCTCGATACTTTCAATTACTGTGAATTTTCACAGCGACTATTTAAAAAAAAAAAAAAAAAAAATCTTCACCTCACAGTGCAATCACCTTCCTGAAGTAATTTTGGAACCTGTGTCAGAGAGACTTTGTATTTGTCCTCTGAACCAACCTGGCCCATACACCATTGATCTGATACTACTTGGGTCACTTACAGGAAGCAAAGATAGAGTGGCAACGGGAGGCCTGAAGGGAATTACTTTTGTTTCTGCTCCTTTCTAGTTACTTACAATTTTACCTGCTGTATTTGGAATCTTCTTGCCTTGTATCCTCCAAGGGAGAGAGAAGCAAGGAAAAGCTCAAACTTCCTATTTTCAAAAACAACACTCTGCTTGGGAAATCCCCATTACCAAAGGTTACTGCAGCACATGCAGACACTAATGGCATTAGTGTGCCCCCAAAATTGACTTTGTCACCTATATTCATGATAAGTGGCATTTTACTTCCTATGTACTCACTTAAGTCAGCAGGACTTCAAGCAGAATATGCAGATAATTATTTTGAATCCTGAACCAGTATACTCCACTCCTCCCAAATGTCACATTTTTCACTGTTTTAACAGCTCTACAACCTAATGTTGCAAGTGTCCCATATTGACAGCTGCAATTTTACTGATGCTATGCAGCACAGAATCACAGAATCAAGGGGCCCTTGAATGTCATTTTGTCCAACCCCCTCCCCCACCCCCTCCTCCCACGGTGAGCAGGGACACCTTTAACTAGGTAGGTTGCTTAGGGCCCCATCACATTTGACTTAGAGTGTCTCCAGGGATGGGGCATCTATGTCTGGCCAGCCCATTCCATTATTTCACTACCCTCAATGTAAAGAACTTCCTCCTAATATCCAGTCTAAATCTACCCTACTTTAGTTAAAAACCATTGCCCCTTGTCCTGTCACTACATGTCGTTATAAACAGTCCCTCCCCAGCTTTCTTGTAGACCTTCTTCTAGATATTGAAATGCTGCTATAAGGTCTCCCTTGATCCTTCTCTTCTCCAGGCTGAACAACCTCAATTCTCCCAGCCTGTCTTCACAGGAGAGGTACTCCAGCCCTCTGATCATCTTCATGATTCTCCTCTAGACCTGCTCTGGCAGGTCCATGTCTCTCTTGTTTTGGGGGCCCCAGAGCTGGATGCAGTACTCCGGATGAGGTCTCACCAGAGCAGAGAAGAGAGGCAGAATCACCTCTCTCAATCTGCTGGCCAGAATTCTTTTGATGCATCCCAGAATACAGTTTGACTTCCAGGCTGCAAGTGTACATTGCGGGCTCATGTCCAGCCTCTCATTCATTGGTACTGCCAGGTACTTTTCTGCAGGCCTTTTCTCAATCTCATCATTCCCAAGCCTCTATTGGTACTGAGGACTGCCTCATCCCAGGTGCAGGACCTTGCACTTCACTCTATTGAACCTCATGCTGTTCAGTCTCACTATGTTTCAAGACAAAGAATCATAGAATCATAGAATCATAGAATCATAGAATCATAGAATGGTTCAGGTTGGTAGAGACCTCAAAGATCATCCAGTTCCAACCCCCCACCA
>VWZI01019110.1:413703-436795 GCA_013396835.1 Psilopogon haemacephalus | reverse complement strand
AAAAAAGAGAGAAAGGATAAAGACCTCCTGACATGCAAAAGACTTTAGGATTGATCTTCTGAGTTTTGTTGTTCTTGATCTTCATCCTGCTTCCTGATAGATGGGAAAATACAGTGTGTACCTCCTCTCTCTAGAGGTACCTTTGTTCCTTCTGAAATTTCCCTTAAAGGCTCCAGGTGTGTGAACATTAAAACATGCTTTCAGTCCCACATCATACAGGTAGGATACACAGTGATGCCTCTGTGAAAGAGCAATGGTTTTCTAGACCTAAAATGGGCATTTGCACTGTGATGATAATTACACAAAGGGGGTGGAATGATTTTTCAAAATACTTTGACCTGAGGGAGTTATTTGCACATTACAGTGTTCACAATTGACACAACTGCTAGTATTTTACACTATTAAAATAAATGCTTTTTAACCAAGAAACAAACATGTTGTATTTCTTCTCATTTCCCAATTGTGGTTCCATCCTGTAAAGCAACTAAATAAAAAAACCCCAACCCACAATCTTTAAATTTTCAATAAGATGTAAAGACATATTTCCAAAAATGTTCCAAAGAATCAAGCCTTTAACATGAAAGAGATGGGCACAGCTTCCTAAGAAAAAAAAAAAAATTATGACAATTTGCTAAGAAATCTCAGCAATCTGCATTTAAAAGCAAACAAGTTACATAGGAAGCTTATTCAGGAAGTGAGCATCACACTTCAAGGCACCAGTGATTTAGTTGTCACAGTTCACCTCCCGTTCTCAGGAAAAAGTCTGCACACCATTCCTTGCTCTCTGTTTCCCCTCCAGTCCATCACCCTTCATTCAGTGACCCATTTAGCTGTTCAGTCACTAACTCACTCCTTTAAGAAATGTTTCCCCACTGCCAAGGCACTTCACACTTATTACCTGTTGTCAGCTCATCAGACATAGATTCAGTCACCTAGAAGGTTCCCCAGTCAAGTGACACCCAACTGATTCATCTCTTCTATTTTGTAATTAATAGTCTGCCAACCTTGCAGGGGGTTGGGAGTGTTTTCTGTTTATGATCTAGGTGCAATTTCTCCTGCAGGGCCCCAGAGCCTTTTCAATGACAGTTGTCTGCAAGCCTAATGCCCTTCTGAGGAAACTGTTCCCCAAAATTATTATATGCTTGGAGGGGGTTTAAAATCAGAATTTTTTTCTTCAGGTAAATGTAAGAATCAATGTGCAGAGGAATTAACCCTGGAGGATGCTTAAGAAAGTGTTGCTATAGTTTCACCAGTATGTTCCAATAAAACAGAAGAACTAGGAAGCAAAGGAGAGAACAGCTGCTGCCTACAATAATAGGGTAGATATTTGCTCTTTGCAAGCTGACACAAAGCTCTCACAGCATTTTTTGGTCAGAACAACTCTGTAGCGATCAAGAAGCTACCTTAAAATGCCCTGTAGTTCTGAAAGAAACCCACATGCTGAAGGCACATGAAGTAACTCATCAAATAAGAATTCTTAAAAATATATCTAATGAGTTGCTGATAGTACTGTAGAATTAAATGCATTACTATTACATCAGTAATTTATAAGGGGGGTTTTTTTGGGGTGGTTTTTTGGGTTTGGTGTTTTTTTTTTTTTTTTTTTTTTTTTTTTTTTTTTTTGGCCTGGTAGTAGAGAGTCATAAGAGTAATTGTAAACACAGTAGGAGAATTCTATTGACACCCTTTTGGTGTCCCAAATATGAATCAGATGTAGAAAGTTATTACCACATACCAGTACATTAAGGGTGACTATCAGGATGACAGGGATTCCCTTTTTGTGAGGAAAAGACAAGGGGCAATGGGTACAAGTTACTCCTGGGGATACCCCAACTGGAATCCTGAAGAAAAAATTTTCACAATGAGAAGACATTGGAATAATCTCCCACAAAAGTAGTGGATTCCCCTGCATTGGTCAGTTTTAAGACCCAGATGCTGGCTCATCTCATTTAATCTACACTACCACCTAGAAAGTTTGGACAAGATGACCCTTGGGGTCCCTTCCAACCCGGGATTCTACAAACTCTGACATCTGTCTTTGATAAATTAAGTATACATATGTAAGTGAGAATAAAGTAGAACTAGATTCTAACAATTAATTTCATATGTTGCCACATAAGAAATTAAGATTTAAAAAAGCCTGTTGTGTTAGTAGCAATTCTCTAGTTAAGGACCTTTGTAAAGAATATGAAAAACAAAAATACGAAGATACAGGAGAATGAAGCAAGGAAAGGTCTTGAAACCTACCAATCTTTGGCATATAGGTAGGAATTCAGAAATTAAATTTGCTGATGGCAATTTTAATGTTGAGGTACAGTTAACAGAGGATATTACATGGAAAGAAATGACAAATGGAGTAATAGGAATCGGATTAAATTATATCAACTGCAAGGTGACATAGTCAGGGACAAGTTAACAGTAGTTTCTTATAAACTGGGAACTTCCAAGTGGAAACCAGCTGAGTGCACTACAGACTTTGATACAGCTATTCTTTCTGCATAAATGCAAAGCCCTTGTATAACACAATCATGAAAGACAGAAATGAAATTTTAGACTGAATTGGGCAGTGAGAAAGAAATTAATATAAAATCTCACTTGGAATTCTGAACATCTAACTATCCATGTTCAGGGAAGATGATTTAAGATGAAACAGATGTGGACAGTGATCAGGGAACGGAAGCAGTCACAAGTGAATTGGAAATCAAAATCAAAATTTAAAATGTAGAGCAGCGAGATTCTACAAAAACCCAGGCAAAAATTCTACCTTCTATTAAATTGGTGATCAATCAGCTTATGAAAAGGATTGCATAATACAGTTGTGATGAAAAAGGACACACTAGAAAATCCCCTAAATTAATGAGTTCAGCAGGAGAAAAAGAGGCCAAAGAGGAGAAAAAAACTCATAGAGGTTGCCAAGCGGTTTCTGTGCAGGTCTTCACTCTGATGAGAGTGGGGAAATACCTATCTTTGGTTTGTGAAGGTGAACTGCTGTCAGAGAAGCATAAGAAAAAGTGCTGAAACAACTTGACAAATTAAATTGCAATAAATCACTGAGACTGGAGCCTATTCATCTCAAAGTTCTGAAGGAACCAAACAAAATAGCTGAGCTATTAAACATATGTAATTTATCATTAAAACCAGCTACTAGATCAGAGATTTGGAAGGGAGCCAGCAGCATTCCAAATCTATAATTTAAATAGATACCCTGGGTGAGCCTAAGAAACATTACTGTGGTCCTGACATGACTGGCTGGGAGAGAGGAGCTATGTCAGCAGCAATGGCACATTTCCAAAGGCCTGTCACTGGAAATGTCTCACATGGTGCATGGAACACAGGGAGCAAAAAGGTTTTGTCCAGCTTAGATTTGGGGTGCACTGTTTTGAAATACAAATCAAAGCTGAGAGGGGAAGACATTTCCTTCACAGAGATGACAACTTCCCAGTGTTAACCCTACACCATTATGTAGGTTCATGCTATGCCAAGGGATTGAGTCATGTCTCTGTAGACACTAATGCATGTGTTTCTTCTATATATCTTCAACAAGCTTACTCACCATTAAAGGATTGCTTTTTGTGTGTATTGTTGTTAGTTGCTTTACTGCAGTCCGTTTTATGGATTAGAATCCTATTATGCAAAATGTTGCATAGACACGAAGGACAAGCAAATACTATCCAATTATCCAGCAGAGACATGAGAAACATGGGCAGGTAGAAGGGGAACTACTGAAAAAAACAACAGCACGGATCAACAGGATGAGCAGATGCCACAGTCAGTTTTCCCCAGAGCTGTTGAAGGTGAGTCGGAAGAAAGGACTGTAGCTGCCCCCAGGGGCATCAGATGTGAGGGGCCCAAAGACACCAAACTTCAATGTTCTTATTTAGAAGTCAAGCATCCTGTAGCTGAACGACTGGCCAAAAGACAACAGTAATCTTTCTAAGATCAGTGTCCATCACCTTATTTTTTGGTTGAACAGAAATACCACTCTGCATTCAAGATTTTCAGCCCTTTCTGTTTTACAAACACCTTAAACATTTCCTCTGAGAGGAGCAAACAACGTATAATGGATTTGAGCCTAACAACAATAGTATTGGGGTAGAGTTTATTTTCACACACCATTTAAGAGCAGTTAACGTACTACAAGTTAAAACCTACTGTTTTCTACACTCATTCATGTTAAAGATTGAAACAGCACTATGGCAAATAATCCAAATTTTGGTAACTTGTATTTTATAAATGTTTGGACATGTGCATACCTAGTTTTATGGATAGGTCACAGGTCTTCTGCTTATACTGGTGAAGTCATTAATGTCATTATCTTGTCCATTTGAAAAAACACTCCAGGAAATCACAGGGGTTTTTTTTGGATATACACAGCCTCAGACAGATGTTATCTAAGAAAGGAACATTAAAGTAATATCAGAGAGCTATGTCAAATGGCATGTGTTTCACACAAATTCAGACATTAGAATTTGAATACAGGACTGAACTTTATGTAGGCTTGTCCTGGAAGGCTGATCTTCTATCTCTTCTGCAAGAGCTGCATTGAACTGAATTTTTAAAAATGGGTTTTAACAGAAAGCCTGACTTTATCCTTCAAAAGTTGGTAGTTTCAAAGTTCTTGCCCAAAAAGAAATATACAGAAAGAAATGGACTTGACAAAAAAAGTTTAACTGATGTAAATGTTCTATACTTGTATCTTCATGATTATACTTGAGTGCCTAGAATAGACCCTGGTATTTTAAATACTGCCACATAATGATGTCCTGGACTAATAGCTGGGGAACTGGGCTGAAAATCACAAATATATCCTTGTAGCTAACACTGGTCCATTTCTTAAACTCCAGAACAAATGCTTATGGGAGTGGTATAGTTTAGTATGAAACAATGGTGAGCCTTCTAGGAGTAAATGGTAGATTAGATAAATGGAAGTGTGAACAGGAGGTATTCAAGCATAGGTCTGATTTAATTAACCAACTTAATTCGTATGCATGAGGAGTGAAGGGTGTGATCTGAAACACTATCTGTAGACTGCCATGTGAATAGAACTGGAAGTGTATATAAACGTACAAGTTTTGCAAATAAATATCTTCCCAGGGAAAAGCCCTGTGGAGTCCATTTTCATCCCTGCCAGCCTCCCTTCCAATTGCTACAAGTGCAGGTGTTGCTAAGAATGACAACAAACCAGGAAACATTTGCCCCAGCTATGTTCACAAACCCCATGCCTTGGTATGGTCAGACTGATGGTCACAGAATGGTGTATTGGTCCCCCTCACTAACATCACTAAGGAAGATGGCATTACTCCTTTCTTGGCTAACCAGCAAGGTCCCACTTGACTGAATCTTAGCAAACATGATACCCGTCTACAAGAAGGGTCAGAAAGAGCACCCAGGGAACTACAGACCTGACAGTTTGACCTCGGTGCCAGGGGACGTCACAATGCAGATTATCTTTAGTGCCATTACCCAGCATGTGCATTACAACCAGATGATCAGGCGCAGTCAGCATGGGATGAGGAAGAGCAGGTCAAACCTGATCTCCCTCTACCAGGTGACCTGCTTCATTGGTGAATGAAATACTGTGCACATTTTCTACCTAGACTTTAATAAGACCTTTGACACAACACCACGTAGCATCCTCTTGGAGAAACTCACTGTTCATGGCTTGGATGGGTGGATGCTTCACTGGGTTAAAAACTGGCTGGATTGCCAGGCCCAAAAAGTGGTGGTGAATGGAGCTAAATCCAGTTGGTGGTCAGTCATTAGTGGTGCTACACAGGATTCAGTAGTGAGATACAGTTCTCCTTAATACCTTTTGATTTGGTTATTAATAATTTGATATGTATTATTAATATTTGTTATTAATATTTTTTTTTATTATTAATATTCAAAAATGTGGGAAAATTCCCTGAGATTCTTTGGATGTTCGGTCAACAGGAAGCAATTACACAAAGGGCATTTATAAACAAGGAATTAAACAGTTTATACAGTCAGAACTTGGAAAATAGGAACTTGGTAACAGGGAAAATTCTAACTACACCTATGGAGTCTTACTCACTATGCCCTGGAGCAAAGAGACAAAGTATTCCTGGCAGAGAAGGAGGAAAGAGCTGCCTCTCTGCTAGGCTGCTGATGCAAGCTCCACAACACGCTGTAACACATGGCTGCCATGAAAAGAACAGTGAATAGACCTCTGGTCCTGGTGAAAGCAGCAGGAAAAGAAGAAAACAGTTTCTAAATCACCCGCATTAAAAACACTATTTTGAAAGTGAAACTGACCAGTAGGCACTAGCATCCATTGTTTTGGCCAATGAATTCAAAGTTCTGTGCCCATGTGTCCACCCAGGCACATTGAGGGGCAGCATCTGACTTGGTGGTGCTAAGTACCTAGCCCTCACTGCTTTGATGGGACCAAACCCTTCATTGTTTTGCTCAATCCATCAACTCCCAGACCTGCAACAGGAGGAGGAGAGTAGGGATTTGAACCGATCTGGCAGGATTTATGCCCTACAAGGATACCTTTATCGATGACGTAGTGGAAGGGATTGAGTGCACCCTTAGTAAGTTTGCAGATGACAGTACATTGGATGGAAGTGTTGCTCTGTTTGAGGGCAGGAAGGCTCCACAAAGGAATCTGGATGGGCTGGCTGAGGTCAGTTACATGAGGTTTAACAATGCCCAGTGCCAGCTCACTTCAGTCACAACAACTCCAGGCAATACTACAGGTTTGGGGCAGAGCAGCTGGAGAGCTGATCAGAAAAGGACCTGAAGGTGCTGGTTGACAGCTGGCTGAACATGAGCCAGAAGTATGCTCAGGTGGCCAAGAAGGCCAACAGCAACCTGGCCTGGATCAGGAATAGTGTAGCCAGACAGAGTAGGGAAGTGGTCATGTCCCTATACGCAGCACTGGTGAGTCTGTATCTTGAATACTTTGTTGACTTTTGGACCACTCACTACAAAAAGGACACTGAGTTGCTGGAGCACATCCAGAGAAGGGCAGCAAAGTGGGTTTGGAGAAAGTCTTATGGCGAATGATTGAGTGAACTGGTATTGTTTAGTCTGGAGAAGAGGAGGCTGAGAAGAGATCTCATTGCTCTCTATAGCTACCTGAAAGGATTTTGTAGTGAGGTAGGAGATGGTCTCTTCTCTCTAGTATCAGGTGATAGAATGAAAGCAAATGGCCTCAAATTGCATCAGGGATGTTTAAATTGGATGATATGGGGCGGGGGGGGAAATCACAGAAAGGGTGGTCAGGCATTGGAATAGGATTCTCAGGCAGAGTCAATGTCCCTGGAGGTGTTAAAAAACTGTGTACACATGGCACTTTGGGACATGGTTTAATGGACATGGTGGCTTTAGGCCAGTGGACAGTTTCAATGATAGGTCTTTTCAAACTGCAACAATCCCACGATTCCTTTTTTTACAAGCATGGGATGCAACCTGACCAGCAGGTGATGCAGAGACATCTATCCCAGCATCACAGCTTTGTGAGATGGGAGACTAGTTAAGCATTTTTCAGCTGTAGCAGGATTGTACAGTTAATTTAAAATATATTCTTTTGTATATAAAGAAAACAAGTAAAAATGGAGAATCTTTTATTCCAGTTTGACAGGCTCTCAATGACTCACAAAGATAAAACATAATTTTAAACGTAAAGGTACATTAAATGTTTGCTGCTCTAGTAGCATCAATGAACTTTTGCTTAGAAGAGAATTTCTCCCCTTACTGCAACTTCTGCAGTGCTGATAATTCCTGAGGCACAGACATGTAAGATGCATTGACCTATTTAAATGCATTTCCCTGTTAAGAGGCCTGATTACCCAGGACTGGCCAAACTAATCCCACTCTGTATCTAAATGTGACGCCGTAACTCCAGTGTGATTCATTACTATATGATAAGGATGCCAGGAAGTAGCAAACACACAAAGCGGGGAGGGAATGCAAGCGGGAAATACCTGACATTCAGAAAGGGTGCTTGAAGCTGACTTAGTGAATGCTAATAAAAAGCCAGTTTGGATCATTTCCTGCTCGTTCTAATAAAAAGGTCACTTTATCAGAAATGGACCCCTGGGTTAAATCCAAGATGAGTGTAACACAGTGAAGAATACACCTAAAATCCCTTTTGCTTTAAAAATTATAGTGCTATTTTGGAATCAGGTCAGGAGACAAGTCTGTTGTAACTGACTCAGTTATAATTATAGTACAGATCAGGCCCTGACTCCACTGTAATTGTATAGCATGACAGGCTCGTGCATGAACGAAGAGTAGGAGTCTTGGCTGGAGCAAGACAAATTCTAATATCACAAACGTAACGGTGAAAATCATAATTACAGCCATATCACTGTGGATCAGGGATGTAGCAGGCATGGACTGATTCCCAGTGACCTGGTAGGGACTGACTCAGCTCCATGCTGCTGCTCAGTGAAGCAGCTGGGCTCCAATCACTGTATTTTGCCAAGAGGAAAAATTATTGGTGGGGTGGATATTCCTTGTGGGTCATTGACAGAAGATGATGATGCGGATGCAAATATTTTATTTTACTATGGTGGAGTAACCCCCTGAAAATGGACAAGTGCCTGCCTCCCGTAGCAAAAGACTAGGCATCAGCAACAGGGTACCCTTCCTTGATTCTGCCTGGGAGAGGCAAATGGTTCCAGTGGGTCATGGCTACGCTAAACATCACCATATCCCCTTGCATGCTTTGTTCCCCTACCTCTCTGGTGGTGCAAAAAGTTGCACTTTCCCCTCAACTACCAGATGACTGCAAAGCCAGTACATTCTTCAGCCACCTCCACAAAGCAAAAGCTGAGCTACAGCAGAGGCACAATAGCCAGCAGTGATACTGCTTTCCTAGCTGTGTTCATTAAGCCTCCCTCTACTGGAATGCTTTGATGCCTGTTTTGTTCAAATCAGTCATGACACCACGGAGAGAGCAGAGATGCAGACAGCCACCAAGAGCAGGTATCTTCAACATCTTACCTCTTGGGCATCCTTAGCACCAAGCATCAGGTTGCAGGGTGCTAGTATTTTCTCTGGTGTGCATTCCCCTGATCAACCTTTCCTTTATATATGGAAATATATATATATGGGAATATATATATGCCTTTCACAGAATGGGGCAGCAATTAACCATTTCAATAGGCTTCAGGATCTTCCCTTCACAAGTTCAGGATCCTTCTCAAGTTTGTGGATTCACTCCTGATCTTTCTTGCTTCACAGAACTGTATCCTTTAACTGCCAAGCTCTAGGTTACACAGCACAAGTGGGTCTTCCTCACCCTTCTGGTGCTGTGTGTTGGATTTTTATTATATTCTTTCAAAAAATGGTGGTAAAGGGAGACATGATTATCCATTTCACATTAAACAGTTACTGGAGTTGACATTTCAGTGTACAACAAAAAAACAACAGATGGATATTGACAGATGGAAGAGCATGAAGAAACAATGAGACATCTTCAACCACTCTTCTCTGCTTCTGAAACATGTTATTGTTTCCCCTACCATCTCTCTTGACCCCAGCTCCATTTTCAAGTGCCACTCCATATGCTTTCTTTCTTTGCCTCCATATGTCTTAAACATGTTAAATATATGTAAAAATAAATAAATATTGCTTCTTCTGGACCTACTTGGCCAATTTATTCCCCCAGTAAAATCTGCTTTCTATTCCTTCTCATCCATAGAAATGGCTTGCAGCACTACCAGAAAAGTCACCAGTGAGCTCATCCTCCCTTCTGTTTTAGGGCGATTGCACACCCTCCCTTCCTGAAAACCACCTGCTCTCCAGCTTTCAGAAACATCGTACCCTTCTTGTTTTCCTCCATTCCCATGCTGTGACACACTTCCACATCTTCAACTACTCTTTGCAAACTGAGCAATTTAACTTCTTCATTTCCACTCTGCTTTGCTGAGAAGCTTGCCTTTACCTTCCCAGCTGAACTTCCTCAACCTTCCCCTGCAGACAGAAAACTACATGCCAACAAACTGTGAAACTGAAGCGCTTTCAGTAAGTTTCACTTCCTTGATGCTTGTTCAGCTTGAAAATGTACCCTCTATTTTTGACTTATGGTTTCTTATCCAACTTTTTCCGCTGTCATTCAGTCTTAAAATTCACAAAACAGTATTTTCTCCACTATCTCTAGCAAACAAATATGCTAGCACTTCTTAAATTATAGATAAGTGATACATTCTTTTTACACTCCTGATATTTTGCTTAAGCCATTTCTATCTTACCTTTCACTTCAAGCAAATCCCATTCTTCAAGTTCTTTTGCTGACCTTCCCACTAAATTTAAGCTTTTTCCCTCTTGCCTTCACAGACATAAACATCTTGTGTTTCTCTGTATCTCCTTCTAACCCGCTTCATCCACAGAAAAACCTCACTCACCATACTCAAAGATCTCATCCTGTCTTTTTTTTCCCCTACCCTTGAAACTGATCCACTGGCCCAGTCCATCTCATTTTTGCTGGTTCTTCCTCAAAAAAGTGCTATAAATAATAGTTTAATCACTCTCAATATTAGAAGTGCCTAATAAAGATTAATGTAGGTATTAGTCAGATGCAAGTAAACATCACTACTTGTTTACTTATATTTCATCGTGTGTTTGGAAATTTCACTTGTGATTATGAGCTGTGATGAGACCTCTGCCTCTTCTGATGCACCTCCAAGTACCTGGCACATTTTGTATGTGTATGAACTACACTCAAAGTATCATGAAATTGAACTAATGTTGAAAGCTTGGCAAAATAAATTTCTATCAAATTCTCACGTTTGAATTCAGTGCTTCATTTGGAGCCTGGCATGCAAGATAATTACAGCAAAAGGTGAAATAAAAAAAGAGTAGTATGAACATTTTGCATACCTGCTATTCACCATCTGTTCTGCTCTGTGAGAGAATGATACAGCTTATAGTTACAGAAGAGCCTTCGATTTGATGGAAAAGAGAGAATAGCATTTTTTAGTTACACCAAAAAAATATTATTTAACAAAGCACACAAAAATCCCAAACAAAACAAAAATGAACAAACAAAACAAAAATGAACAAACAAATGCCCAATATTTCTTAGTGGACTGTGAGGATGCGTTAGACACCTTCTAGTTTCAGATAATACCAGGAAATCATAACACTGCCTTAACAGGACCACAAGGCACCAGCAATGGTTCTTGCCGTCACCTTTTGTATTCTTTTCATACTTCATCTGGGTTATGGCCATAAAAGCTGAAGCCACAAGCACTGTAAGTTTTTTTTCCTAAAACCATACCGAGCTTTCCATGTAGTAAAGGTCTGAATCATTAAGAAAAGAAAAACGGTGTTGCAAGATTTGCAGTAATTTTACGCACACTTGCAAAGCAGAGTGAAAGAGAGCACAGGGATCTTAATTGAGAGACACCTGGGCCGAGTCACTGCGAGAAATGTGCTTCGCCTTACATCGTGCTTACCCTAACGCAGGAGCGTGATTCACTCTTTGCTTAACGAGTAAATAATTGATCGTGTGAGAACTGTCTGCGGGTGCCCTTTCTCCTGCCTTTTTAAGAGGGAATTCTCACCTGGGGCACAGGCTTCCCCGCCCTCCTACAATCTGTTACCCGCCTTATTGAAGGGGAGGAGTAGAGCTACCTCGGCGGCTCCCGCCTCAGCCTGGTTTTGCCCCCGGGGGCACCAATAGGTAGAGCTGCCCCGCAGCCCCGAAGTGAAGCCCCCTTCACCACGGCATGAGAAGGGTTAACTTTTTAGACCCAGACGGTCCCCTGCTGATCCGGTAATGAGTAAGCAATGCAGCTGAATGTCAATAGCCCGGTGTGAACTCGGGTAACCCAGCCGAGCTCTGCGCCGAGAGGGGACGGGGGATGAGGGGGGGGAAGGGGTTGGCGGAGGTAATCAGCTTGACCCCCCCGACCTTCCCCAGCTCGCTCGGGGTCCTGCGGCCCCAAGCCCGTTTGCCTGTGGCTGCTACGTGCTGCTTGCCCGAGTGCGAAGGCCTTTTATAACAACTGTGTCTGAGTCAGCTGCTGGAGGTAATATAATAGCTTAGTCAATAGCTGTACCTTGCACAATATACGATGTGGCAGTTCCCTTCTAACTTGGGGAGCCACCCAATCTTTTTAGGATTTCCAGGAAGAGCTGTGGCATCTGACCTTCAACTGTTATTAAAAGAAATCCAAGATTGTATAACAGTCTGTCAGAGCTTTGCATTTCTTAGGGGAGTTAGGTTTCATCAAATGCCTCCACATTTCTGAGCTTCACAGGTTCTTTATTCCTTTACTTGTTTATCCGCTGGTAAGCATTTATTAATAGAGACACTTATTCCTTTACTGTACTTGTTTATCTTTCGGGGGTTTTGTTTTGTTTTTCAATTTAGAAGCAGGAGGGTCTCCCACACGTTTCCCATTTCTATCTGCGGGTGAAGTCGCTGCATGGCTTTGATAGCAATCTTCCAGCTGTCCATTTTCACCCTGGAATCCCTCCCTTTGGCTGATTTTTCTGCATTATCGCTGTAGTTTTTGACTAAGACTATTAATCCACCTGTCCCTCTGTGAAAGCAGCTAGATTGGTTTGTGTAAAAGGGGAGCAAGATGGTATGAACTGTAAATCTGCTATTAATCCTGTTAATAAGGGATTAAAGTAGAAAAGGCTGATTTGATTGTTTGGGACTGTAACTTAGCCCTCCCTTATGAAAGCAGTATTTGCCGTGCATCACATTTTGGATTTGCATATTTGGTCTCTGAGGAAATCAAGGTTAAATATAGCAAGGAGATTCTGCTGGCTTAAACTGGTAGCACAGCTATGCTTCTTCAGCCTAGCAGTCCCTCAGATAGCAAAGAAGGAACCCTCTCTGTTCTTGCCTGGCAGTATCTGCATCCTATAAGGCGACTTTTATACTGTTAGCTTATGCTTTGCCTCTGACCTTTACATGAACTTTGCTCATGTACTGGATAGGCTGCATGCCTTATTTTAGAAGGAAAGAAGCAAAAGAGGAACTAAAATAAATGTCTTGCCACAGCTGTTTCAGTAAAAAGACTTACAAAAACAACACCAATGGAAAGCAGAACACCACCATATATTCCCTGTGTGAGGCTATCGTAGAGAGCGACATCAATCTCATTAAAAAAAAAAAAAGTTGATATTGTCTCTGCATTAAATCTTAGCATTCTGCTTCCTCCTCAGCCTTAAGAGAAAGCCTATAAATTATTAATACTAACATCAGTGTGAGACAACAGATGGTAAAGATTACTTGGAAAAAGTCTTTGCATTAACATATTATGGCCCTAGTTTCACAGCACGTTGGGACTGTTTCCTGCTGTTGTGAGCTAGCCTGGCTCTGGGAGAAACCTCTCAGCAAAAGGGCATCCTTGGGCAGCAGAAGAAAGGTCCTGCCCTCATTCAGCTGCACAGATGCAGCAGCTTGGCCACCACTCCTGAGATAGGCGATTGTGTGTCACAGCACCCCTCTGACACCACACTGGCCTTGTGAGGGTCCTGACATCTGCTGTGCCATGGATGAGGCCAAGAAAAGAGTGAGCTTGAGGTCGGGAAAACCTTCAGGTAGTTAAAAATTGTATTCCTTGCTGAGATGTTTCCCGGTGAGATCAATTGTGTTGCATGTCTTAAAAAATAAGAAAGGTACATATACCTATTTTGAATTGTTCTTGAGCCAGTGGTGACATGAGACCCAAAGTATTCAATGGTGTATATGTGCATTATCCAAAAATCTTGCAAGCAATGAAATTATTTTGATGTTCTCTAGAATGGGTTACTTACTTAGGTAAGTGTATTGAATTGTCTCACTAGCTAGCACATGTTACCATAGAAGACCTTTACTCTTGTTTTGGAATTACTGGTCTTTGATCCTCCTGCATGTTACTCTGCTCATGAAATTTTTGACAATAACTCTGTATCCAAACCTCTGACACTGGAGGACTTTATCCAGCGTTTCAGGGCTTTACACAGGAGACATTTTCTTGTGGCCCGTTACTTCTGCAAATGCATATGCCACACAAGCTTTTCACTCTGGTAAAGTTGTAATTTTCGTGTTCCTTAAAATGTAATTCTCATGCTCCTACATCCTCTCGGTATCAAGGAAAATTTTACAGAAAACCTGAATAATGAAAATGTGAGAACTACCATTCAGAGGAACAGTGACGTGCCTGAATGTGGTTCTGTAAAATGAGCAGGAACCAGCTCTTCATTTGTCAGCTCATTGGAATCTACTGTTCTTGAGAGATGGACAATGCATGAGTGAGGACATGGAGAAACTGCTAGAAAATGCCTTCAATGGCATTGTTGCTGTGGTGTTTTCATAATGAGTACCAAAGACTTGAATAAGCAGCTTTTGATTTATAACTAGTTATTTTAATAAACTAATAATATCTATTTTGCTGAACAAATATGCTGAACCCCTTCATGTGTTTGTCTCGATGCTTCACAGAGTACTTCATTGCCTTACTCTCACCAGTCCTCTTTAAGGGAAAATGTCTGTGTTTGCACAGCTGCCAATACAAAATGCTCGTAGTAAAACTGTTGCTTAGATCCTGGTGGCATGATGTCAGTCACCTGCAGGGACTTCTGGCTTCATGTTCAGCTTTACGTGATGACTTTGAAAGTTTGGTGCTCTGTAGAAATTTGCTCTTCTTAAGCGATTTTGAAATTTATCCCAATCTGGAGATGCCACACTGGAATCAGTTGGCCTTTGAAATTTCCTGACTTGTAAATGAGGTGCTGGAAAAGCTGGTTTTAGATATCTGGTATCACTGAGTCAGAAAAGGTTGATTTCTGACTTTGACTACTTTTCCCCCCCCCCTCCCCAAATTGTGTAACAATACATTGAAACATGTTCTTGGAACAAATGCTGGGTTAATCAGATCTGTTACTTAATATTATTTTATAATTATTTTTTCCCCAGAAAATTCCATTTACTGTTAGTGTGCCTGATTTTGGTTTGTGAAATAATTCCACAAAGACCCAATCTTAGGGCCACTGAAGATGTAGGCAACATTCAGATTAAGGTTAGCAGGGAAAGCATTCAGGAAATAGTATTAGTGACACAGAAAAAGGTTCGGATGTTAGCATCTGATGATTCGTGATCGCCTCTACCTAAAAACAGCTACACTGGCACAGATTTGTGCTCGCCTCTGGACAGCTAACAAGTGTTTACAAGCTCTGGATTACACTGGTGGCAATCTGTTATGTCACAAATAATCTTGTTTCCAAGTGCTGAATGTGAGTAGTTTGTAATCCGCTTTCTGAGAGTGTTGCGGATGGAGTGACGCACTTCACTCATAAGAGAGAAGTAGCAATATATTTATTGACATAAAATGGTGATTTAACAAAGTTTGATAGTAAACGTGGCAGTGGTTTAACAAGATTTGAGGTAAGGTACACTTTGTTATTTACTGTGCAGAGGGCATGCTCAGAGAAAACTGACAAGAAAGGACCCCTTACATTCTAAACTCCTCCTTGGAGAGAAGTATAGATGTGGCTGCATCCAGTCCTCATCCCAGACTCGGAGAATAGTTTATGTCTAAAATATTATATATACACAGTCAATCCTTCATATCACTTAGCTAAGATTTTAAAGTTTAGTCTGCTATTAAACACTTACTGAGAACCTGTTGAGACAATTAAGTCTCTCAACCTCTAGGAGTAACCCTGAGACATGTCTCTACTCAAGCTGTAGGAGAGTTCCACAGACCATAGGCTGTCCACTATTTATGGAGTAAGATAATTGACTTATAGTCATATTTACATAATGACTAGAGAAGTTAGTTTCTTCCAAGTATGGCTTAAGCCAGACATTGCCTGGCACCATGGTTTGGTGGGTGCATTGTTCACAATAGCCTTTGGCTGTCTGTCTCACCCAGATTCAATTTGAGCTGCATGCAGCCATCATGACCAGACACATTCAATATGACTATCACAGGTGGTTATCACTTCAGCAGAGTTATGGGAAGTGTTGAGAGGGGGCAGGGCAGTGAGCACACTGCCACAGGGAGTGAATATGCCCTTAATAACTTCTTTTATTGGCTAATTTTATGTGGACTTGGGATACAAGGCCTCATTTATTGGCTGCAGTGTGAGACAATGAGGCACAACAAAGAGAGAGGGCACAGAGCTGGCTCACAGTCTGTCTGATGTACCATGCTTTACTGGCAGCCTCCTTCAAGTTCTATTTGGACCTCAAACAGAAAGAGGTCCCCACATCTTTAAATTATGGAATGCAGTCTTAATTAAATGATCTTTCTGATTGACGTGCACCAGTTGTCTTCAGGCAAATCAGTGTTGAAAAACCAGAGAGGTCTTTTTTTTTTTTTTGTGCAGCCATTGAAGTATTAGGGGTGGAAAGATGGCAGAAAGATTTGGCATCATACAAATACATATTAAGGAATTAAAGTTATTGTATATTCTTCTAAGTGTAGAATTAACATAGTTGAAAATAGATAGTACCATCTCTGTCAAAAAGAACAGGTGAAGCTTTGCACGTTAAACTGCACAGATGACTGTTCAAACTCTGATATGCTCTACATTTTATATGAAAGTTAGCTGGTATGCAAAATAAAAATACAATTAAAAATAAATTTGAAAGCATTGCAACAAACCTACTGAAGGTATTGGTATGTCTGACTGGGGTGGGGAGGAAACAAGCACACAGAAAAAAAAATGTTAATTAAGATTCCTGGGAAGGGAGGGAAAACGCTTGCTGCGCAGCAGAGGGACTGTGTTGAAGGGAGGAGCAGACCTTACTAGGTAATGAAAGTGCTAAATGGTGGAGCTTGGGCTGGGAGAAAGGTAGAGCTTCAAAGCAGGAATGTGCACAACTTGGATCTAAGCTGTCTTTACATCTGTCCTTGGCAAACTCAAAGATGAAAGGATCTGAACTCAAAAGGCCTCCTTTTCTGTTGCCTTTCACCTTCTGAGCTTATTTTTATCTATGCAAAGGGTATGTAAATTGCCAGGGCTCCAGTCCAGTGGTTTGTTATCTCACAATATAGGATGAACTAGCCTATATTCTGGGCTCTGAATGCATGGAGGTGTTCATGTCATGTTGTACGCTGCTGATGGTGCCCCGAGCGTGCTGTTCTGGTAAGAGGTGGGATGACAATCTTCTCTAGCACTTGGGTGGTGTAACCATAATATTGCAACTACAGATGTATGTGAGATATGATAACTGGAACACTGACAAATTTTTGTTTTGGCTTGTTTGCTTCTCTGCCGAGGTCCATAGTGCAGTGCCTGTGCCTCCTCCCTTTTGCCTGCCATCCCACTGCCCCTTATGCTACAGCAGCAGGAATGATGCCTCGTGGGGAAGGTAGCTCCTCATTCTGGGTAGGCAGCCGAGCAGAGGAGCTGCCATGTATGCAGCCATAGCAGCAGCCTTCGTGCTAAAAAAAGAGTCTGGATGTGTGCAGGAGTTGAGCTGGAGTGGGAGAAAGGGATAGTGCAGTCAGGAAACAGACCCATGGGCTGAGAAGCAGAGGGAAAAAGGACTCATCACTGAAGAGAATGCCATCAATTTAGTTATCAGCAGAGCATAGAATCTGTGTAGGGAAAACAGTGAAGGATCAGGAATTCATGGAGCACTCTAAAGCAGAATGTGTATTGCACTTTTTTTTTTTTTTGTCTGATTTTGCTGGTGGGAGTGTTAATTATGATACTGTAGAAATGCTTGGGAATGCCTGTATTTAGATAGTGTGCTTCAAGATTCACTGCAGTTAAGCCCCAATTACTCCAGTGGTATTAAAGGGTCCTCTGTGATTTTTGCAAAATTCATTTACATCCACTTTAAGGCCCCTTTACACAGCCTGAGCAAAAGATAACAGAACCTAAGTGGAAAAAATAAATGGAAAGGAGGAAAGATTGATCTCAAAAAGAAACGAGCTTCACAGTTGTGGTCCATTATAGCCAAAGGCACAATCATCTAATCTGACTCCTAAGGTTAGTCCTAAATATCGGTGTAGGCAAGTCCCTGGACAATTGCCAGTGTCTCAGGGCAGATAACATCAGCACAAGTCGAGAAGAGGTCTTCAGTCTAGCCTGTATTTTAATATACTATTAAAATAAAATGAGACAGCAATTAGTTTCTCTTCAGCTATTCTACAGAATAACTTCGTTGGTCAATTAGTATGAATAAATAAATATAGGTCTTGAATTATTAAATGGCAAATAGAAGCAGCAACTGCATTTAATATTTCACTGTTCCTTCTCCTTGCTTTTTTTGCTTTGCTTGGAGTTTTGACTCAATTGGTATTATAGGAGTGCTGTTGTCTATTCTTAACTCTTTCCAAACTTAATTCTTCCTTAGGATAATTTTCGTACTCCAAGAACACTTTTAATCTTGGCTCAAGACATAAAGGTCAGATTATCAGAGGGTATGCCTTCACAGAGCAACAACCAAGCCTCTGGGAGCAATGGGGAGGTCAGCGATTCAAGGAAAGGAAAAAAAATCAGGACATTTAAGTGCTTCAGTATGGGCTTACTAACTTTAGGCTTCCACTTACTGAAATCTTGGCCTTAATCTTTTTCTGCATGGGCTATAGAAGAGTAAACAATGTCTGATTATCCTATCAGTTAATCCCTTTTCCTAGTAAGAGAGGCAACAGGGGTTGAATGGGGTTAGGATATCTCCTGTTCGTGTCTGAAGGCCCGTAGCTACTTGAAGCAGAGAAGGGTAATCCAATGGATCTGCTTAGGAAACTGGAGTACAACAGGTTATAGGACCATCCTAGGACCCTTGGTACATCAGGGTTCACATGCTGTGTCTTTCACAGTTCTTTAATGAACACACAATCAGCAGAGACCGGTTTGGTCACTGGTGCTAATTCTTACAGAAATGGGTCACGCTACAGTTCTGTACTTCACCAA
Organism: Psilopogon haemacephalus; assembly: GCA_013396835.1. NCBI lineage: Eukaryota > Metazoa > Chordata > Aves > Piciformes > Megalaimidae > Psilopogon > Psilopogon haemacephalus. The sequence goes on along the minus strand of VWZI01019110.1, from coordinate 417,946 downwards.
AGCCTCTGGATGTCAGATCACTTGTTCCCTGTGGGAAATAGCCAAAGAAAATATTAAATAATGGTAACACATTTAATGTTCTGTTGATGGGAATGCCAATGCATATAAAAGGAAGAAGTGCAACTTTAAGTAAATAAGTCAAAGAAAGTCTGAAAGCTCTCAGGATATTTCTCTCCATCCAAGGATGCACCTGCCTTCTGACCTCTGATTTTGATTTTGGACCAAATTCTCATAGTAATGGCATTCTTGCACATGAGAAGAGAGTGGCTTCTCTTCTAACTGTCTCAGAGATGAAGCATAAACAATGTCAGTGACATTATTTTGTGTAAGATATGTGTACTGGAGACCACAAACTTTGGACTCATGCAAGAAATGCAATACAATAGGAGTGGATCTGTAGAAAACAAGTAGTACCAAGGAGGCAATGTTTCACTGTGCACTCTGTTCTTGCCTTGGACTACTTCTGGCAGCCTGAACTCCTGCTGGTAGCTGGAGTGTACTGGGTGAGACTCTTGAATGCATCTTCCAGCTAAACCTTGCCTAAAAGAAGTCCATCTCTCTTATTCTGAGAGTGCTTCACAGCATGAAGTAATACCTATCAAGTGTGGGCAACTGGGAGGTTGGTTAACCAGAGTTAAAGCACTAAAACCGATGGACCCTGTTTAAGACAGCAAACTGCTGCAGCAGTACAACCACCCCTAAAACGTCACCTGCTGCAATGCTGCCTGCTTTACAGTATGGTGCTGGCAGCCAGCAGCAACATGAGGGAAGCACACTTGCTGTGGGGAGTCAGGATGGATTTATGAGGCTTAGCAAGACACAAGAGGGACTGAGATGACTGAGAGTCACAGCTCCAGATCACAAAATGCAGTGGTGACCTACACCCACCCAGGACAGACTGACCTCTGCTGCCATCCATCCTGTGGTTTCTCACTTGTTGGTTTTCTTTGCTAATGACAAACCTTGAGCTGCTTCTGTATATATATTTAAATATATATTTTTTTCCACTTTGAAGTTGCTTGAGGCACCCTGTGAACTGAGTGCATTCCTTTTAGACTGGCTCACTGCAGTGCATCTTACAATGTTAATTTCAATTAGACTTGGTTTTCTGTTTTAGTTTAAATACTTTTTTGCCATTTTCTCACCTGCTTTTATGGTTTTATTTTCCATTATTGCTAGTGTAAGATCTTTGAAGAGTCTAGTTTGCAGAGATTAATAAAACTTTTTCATACTGTACAGTTTTCAGGTAGAAATCATAAATGGGTCATGGCAGCAGCCAGGGGAGGATGTGACATAGAGTCTTGTGGTTATGTCTTACAAGCACTGCTGTCTGATCTGCTCTGGTCTGCAGCACTTTCTCTTCTCTTTGCTTAGCTGCCATGGTGATAGGTTACTTGGACATACCATAAATAGATAAACTAGCAGGCTTGCAGGGTCTGATCACAAGGACAGTCCTCTGGCTTAGTGTTCTTAAGTGTATGCATATGTTTGTGAAAGCTGCCACTTGAGGCTGTTCCCTCAAACCTGGTGTGGCAAATAGCAGTGTCTTTGTATTCACAAGTGTATGAGAGCTTCTGTTGGGAGGGCTGATTACAAGAAACAGGATACTTATTTGCAGTCAACCCAAAGCAGAGCAATTTGACTCTTCTGCCTGGTTCCAAGAAACCATTTGCAAGCAAGTCTCCACAAGGATTTATCTTGGTAGACAAGTGCCAGCTTTGGTGTCTCTGTATCCCTACAAAGCAGAGGAGGTTCTTTAATGATGGTGTTGTTTGTGGTCCCAAAGCTCAGACGTGGGCATGACTACACAGTCCTCCTGTTTGAGCATGTCCCATTAACAAGCTGCTGAAATCCTTGTCTTGTAAGTTCCATGACATGCTATTGGAGACACAAGTCCCTGACCAAGGCACCAAGGAAAAGTGCTCTCTGTGTCCTGCCAGGGTCATATAATGACAGAGGGCTTGCAGCTTAAAGATGCTAGTAGGACCTGTGCCTTTTTGCGAGACAATCCAGGAAGTGCAGAACAATTTTTTAAAAGCAAAATTAAACCAGAGCTAGGGCAGAAGAGGAAACGGAAGAATAAGTTTTGCAATGGAGTCTGCAACTCAACTGTGTCTGCAGATAGCCCACAACTTCATCCCTCACAGTTCTCCTCTTCTTGTTTGGGTCAAAAAGAAGTGCCCCATGCCTGCCAGTGTCCCAGAGGAAACCAGTCTGTACTTGTGGTGTTCTTAACTCGAAAGCCAGCCTGGTGGGCTGACAGCAAGCATGGCCAAGGTTCCTTGCAGACACCATGTACCCTGTGGTGCCACATGGCCAGTAGAGGAGTAGGAGTTTGAAAATCACTCCCTTACCTGTGAGAGACAAGAGAAGATGGAGGCTAGGAAAATGGGCTGGAATTGGTTTGAAAGAAAGGAAGAGGGCAGAAAGAAGAGAAGGCTTTTAAGAAGGGAAATATTTAATGTACGCAGGTATCTAGGGCAGGTAAGCAAGGGGGGAAAAGAATAAGAGACAAAATGGTTAAAGCAAGTGGAAAAAATAAGGAAGAGAAAAACCTTGATATATGGAACAAGAGTGTTAATAAGGATAGCTGTATTTTTTAATTGATTATGTGAGCTGTTAAATAGAATTTTTCAATAAAAACAGCTGATTTTTTTTCATGTATTAGATGAACTCTTAAATCTACAACATTCTGCTCTTTCACATTTGAATCTAGATTTTCAAAATTCCTAAGCAAATTTTTGTCTTTTTTAATGGATGTGATTCAGTTGAATTTGACTGTTAAGTATCTGTCAAAATATTCCAGACTATAGCTTTTGCTATTGCATTGGCCCTTCACAGAGCACAAGCCCTACAGGACAGTGGCAGGTGTCATAAAAAGGGTCAGAAACCAGTGTTCACAAAATAAGAATTTGGAGATTACATCGTCAAAATGGAGGAGCAACTGTAGAGTGTGTTTGTATGTGCCTGCATTATATATATACATGTATGCATAAAATGTATATAATATGCAATTAAAGATGGTTTACTAGTGCAATAATGATTTATCAAGCAAACCCCTCCCTTAAAAGGAAAAGGACCACAGAGGGCAGAGACAGAATTATCACTATCATTCAGATGTAACATTTTGTTGTGTTGGAGAGAAGGCATTGGACAGAGCTTAGTGTCTAATTTGCTGGCTATTAGTTTTTCATTAGTTTTGCTTCCACTTCTGTTTGATTTATGTGCTACACAGCATGATTAGTTTCTGCAAACAATTATTTGTCGCAGGAATACAATATTCAAAAGTAAAGCTGCAAGTTAAATGACACAGGTTATAGGCTACGTTTTTGGTCCCTGACTAGCTGAATTAACTAGGAAATGGATTCCATTTCAAGTACACGCCTAGACTAGGATTTGGTTTTCAAAACCAACTGCCCAAAAATAAATCCCCAAACTCCTACTTCATATCTTTCCCTGAAAGCTCCTGTTACTGTAGAAGAACTTTCTGCACTGATGGGAAGCACACATGCAAGAACAAATATGCTCCTGGAACTGCTGTGTCTGAAAATGTGAAGTGGCTCTATGTGCACATCTGTGCCCTGGTTCAGGAAAGCACCTTCATAGGTTGAAGTTCCTCTTCACTTACTGGAATACTGGTGGGCCTGAAACACTTGCAGAAAGGCTGAAACACTTTCTGAATTGGCATCTGCTTGCCAAATATTTTTGTTACTAGGCCTTTTTCTTTCTTTCCAAATATTGATGTCAAAATAGTAACAGGAGACTCTGCAATTAAGGAGTTCAGCTTTTCTAGGGATCAGCTGATTTAGCCTTGGGTCCTTCAGATACTTCAAGCAATTCTTCAATCTCATTGAAGTGGGATCCTTAAGTTTATGAAGCTGTTGTGTTCCTAATTGCGGTGTATACGTGGCCAAGTCTTTAATTCTGTTCTCACCATGCTAAATGAGGTGGCTCTGCATAATTGCTTCAAAATATGTTTTTCGAAAGCTTGTCTTTTTTCCCCTTGATAATAGGGATAAAAGTTCCCCATGTGTGTATTATTGACTGATAGAATTGTCATCACATTTTGCAATGAAAAGTTCTCCCTGGTATGACAGATCTTTCTTCAAGATATCCTAAACTAAGTGTAAAATAATCTGGTTGTTCTTTTATCACTTTTGCTATAACTGATCACCAAGAGCTGCCTCTTGTTTGGAAGATGTTTTTTAACTTTTTTTTTTTTTAATGGTCAATGCCTGATCCT
>VWZI01019110.1:402001-413595 GCA_013396835.1 Psilopogon haemacephalus | reverse complement strand
AAAAAAAAAAATTCAATGAAAAATCTCCTTTAAAGGATTGGGTAGCCAGGTCATGTTTCTGTGGTCTTTTCTTCTTTTAATGTTGAGTTAAAACACAGATCCAATGTGAAAATGAAAATAGCCTGTCAGGATTTACAACTGCATGCGAAAACATAGCAGTCAGTTAACGTGAGTCAGAAAGAGAGGTTCACATGATCTTGTGTGACTTTTCCTTTTTGTGTGTGATACAAAGATGCTACATCAGAAGATATTTTTGAGAGACGTGTAAACTGCTCACTCTGTGAAAGCTTTCTTCAGAAGATGAGAAAGACTTAGCAAAGTGGAGCTAGACTTAAATAAAGACTGGGTGAAATCTGTAAGTTTCTTGCTTTTGCTCTGTGTCCAGGGAGTCAACTGGGGCACTCACTCTTGCTGAGCTAAGTGCAGACAGTTCCAGTTGGTTTAGTTCCTTGTCTGCTGTGTGGTTGCAGGAGAGGCAATGCATAGAAATATAGTACAACACAGAAACATCATGGGCAGCTGTAAACAGCATACTGAATCACCAAACTAAATGGAAGAATTAACTATTGCCAGTTCTCTTGTGGTCATGATAAAGTCTGATTATTTTGGTACCGTCGAGATGAATGCTGCAGCAGCATACTGGTCCAGTGCATACAGTGTGCACTTACATTAAACAGCCATTGCCAGAAAAAGAGTTTTGTGGGGATGTCATCTGCAGTCAACAATGAATTTTCGTTCAGTTGCACTTTGAGAGCTGTTTTGAGCTTCTGTGGGATGTGGTGGCTCACCTTTTAAAATGATTTTTTATAAACACTTTATTTCTCCTATACTGAAGCACTCAAAAGTTCTCTCCACTGCATCTGTCATTCTTTCTGTATCATACAATCATAGAATGGTTTAGGTTGGAAGGGACCTCAAAGATCATCCAGTTCCAAACCCCTGCCACAGGCAGGGACATCTCCCGCTAGAACAGATTGCTCAAGACCTCATCCAGCCTGGCCTTGAACACTTCCAGGGAGGGAGCATCCACAATATCCCTGGGCAACCAGAGCTAGTGTCTCACTACCCTCACTGTGAAGAACTTCCTCCTAACATCCTGTTTAAATCTCCCCTCTCTCAGTTTAAACCCATTACCCCTGTCCTGTCATTACAAGACCTTGTGAATAGTCCCTCCAGAGCCCTCCTGTGTCTGTACCTTCATGGCCTTTGCTGTGTCTGCTACAACAGTCTTTTGGTTTTTAACATAGTTTTCCAGCACAGTCTGAGTGATATGGTATTTCTGAAATTGCTTTTCATAATAATCCTGTGACTTCTGCCTTGTGAAACACAGAATACACTCTCTTATACTCTAGTCATTAAACTCTTTCAGAGAGTGTAGTCCTTTAACTTCAAGAGCTTATGTCTTGACTTACTGTGACATCCCAATTTTTTGTTTTCTTTTTTAAGAGTTTGTTTTCCCTCCAATCAATTATTTATGTCCTTATCTCCACTAATTTTTTAAATCTCTTGCTTTTCACATTTGCGTTGTATGTTAAGCTACCACCATTGCCTCACTGTACAGACACTGAAATCTGCACATCACAACTAGTTAACATATTAAGAATTCTTTCAACTGCCCTCCCAGCTCCAGTTCAGCGCACGACTTCCATGTGAGAATAGCTGTGAGTACACAGACCAGCCCACCAGGTTTAATGGCCCAGAATATTTGACCATTGCAAGCAGTGGTACCACTACTGTCCTGGAAAATACAAGCCCCAGAGGATCCGGCTGCATGGTGTGCATCAGCACATTCTCTGCAGAGAGGTGTTTGTGGGGTTGTGTTCTTTCCTACATTTTTTTTGGTCTAACCTCAGTAAGTTTAAATACTCAAAATCTGCTTGTCAGCTTGCTCTGGGAGTAATTTTGAGAAATGGGAAAATTGTTGTCCTAATCACGTTCAGTTAAAGACCTGTGTTCTTCTTTGACATCACAGCACTGCAGTACTAGTGCGTGGTGGCTGCATGTGGAATGGGCCACAAAATATAGCAACCTTTGAAGGAAGACAAGAAGATAGAGGTTGAGAGTGCAAAAGGTAATAACAGTATATATATAAAACAGTGGTGAACTTAAATGATGATGCCTTACTAAATGAGGTCATTATCTAACACACCCTCCCCTCTATGTCTGGGAGCGAATGTGCAACTGAATTCTGATTAAATATTTGTCAGTCAGCGGGTGTTTCTCATGTTTACTCCTACAAGTATGGAGGCTAAATCACTTGTGTCAGGATGATATGAGTAAACTGAAGGTCACTTTCAGCATACGTTAGCATGCCTCAGAGGCACTAATGATAAGGAAAAAAAACCAAAAGGACAAAAACCAGAATTAACTTTTAATTTCCCACCAAAACTATGACTGTCAGAAATAGGGAGATGAGTGAAATCTCTAATAACATGCAGCACAGAACTGTATAATTAACATCTTATCTGATTCAGCCTATCACAGAGACAGAGCATGTAATTGCATGTGTATGTCTATCTAAGTATGACTATATATGGATCCTAATACACAGCTTAGAAAAAAATTAGTGCTGTACTTTGCTATCCAGTTACAGTTTAAAATCTTTCTGCCCTAAATTAGATTAATACATAAACAAATCAGATATATTAATTTTCTGTTGAGAATGCTTTGGTGATTGCTTACAAAGAAAAGTTATTTACATGCTGATATAAGGCCTTACTTAGCATAATGAGCAGTAATTTTCTCATCCTCAAAGGTATTAGGCTTCTTTGCATGTTATACCTAACTCAGTTACATAGTAATGCTGCTCTGTATGATCCCTATGCACATATTTGAAAATCTTGTGTTTTATCTGATTGGTTTTATGGAGCTGGTTCAGAGCCCAACGGTTAGTGTGTGGGTACCCAGAGAAGCAACCTGCACCAGCTTTTAGAACTCACCACTTCCAACTTGGGAGGCTGAAGCCAGCTACACCCCCAGAGCCCCTCCTAACTGCTAGGGGGAAGGTCACATGGCAAGTGCTTTTGACCACCCACTGGGTGTTGGTGGACAACATACCTACCTGCAATGCAATGGATTTAATAGTATTGGGGGTTTTCATTTGGTTTTTGAGAAATGACTAATGCATCTCCTGAGAATAACTGGTGATTAGGTTGCATGTTTGTACAGGATTGCTTCCCCCTCCTTCTCTTAAAAATACTTTTACTATATGAGTGTAAGAATGAGGAGTCAGTAATAGGAATAGCTGTTATTAACCACTGATGATATTGATCTGAGGCTTTAAAAACAAGGCAGTTTCTAAAGAAAGCTTTTAAAGTCTGAAGTTTATATTTTTCAGGCCTACCTTATGGAAAACCCCTTCAATTATTTCAGGGTTTACCAATAACACGTTTGTGCCCAGAGTCCATCTCTCTGGAAAATGAAGGCTGTTGTTCATCCACCAAATAAATGAAGAGGACAGAAATTAAATCCAGTCTTGCTTGACAGTATTTTAGTTTTGTTTCTGTCTTGATCTGCTCCTGAAACCGCTTTGTCTTTTAGAGCCTCTGGCTTTTTGGTTTCTAGTTTTTCCTATGGAGAATCCAGGCAAGGATATGAAGTACAGTCATGGTCTCCATGAGGTAGATGAGGAATACCATAAGACTCACTGAATTGAGACAGTCAACTTTGATAGCATTTATTTGAATTCAAACCAGTGGCAGGCTGTAAGCCCTATAGTTACTCTCAGTTTTATGATCTTAAATTATGAGCTGTTCAAAAAATACATTGTATTTTCTGCTTAAATAGTTTTATGTCTGTTTATATCTTAATTGAAATGGTATGTAGGCATCTGCAAGTACCTTTCATATGAAGGCCATTATTAAATATTGGCATTGCAAAGGTGTCTTAAAAATGTGGGTTTATTGTGTTACAAGACAAGTGTTTGTTGAGAATCTCTCCATTAAACAATTAAGCCTCTAAGACTTTTGCCTGTAACCAGTTTAGGTTCTGTTTTGTCAACAACAAATTTTATAACTGCCTGCCAGCTATGAGAAGATCTTGAACTGAGAACCTCCAGAGAGGTCATCATGTATCTGATAGCAGCCTGAGTTTCTTCATGGTTCAAAACAGTACCAATTGGTCTTCTAAAACCTCTTGGTGTGTTCATTGTGCAGAAAGGCTGGGAAGCTCCTTTGCCCTTACAAAGCATACCTGAGGTGGGAGTGCTTTGGAGAAGCAAACATCTGCTTTGCCCTGATGAACCAGAGCAAAAACAGGCCTTCATATAAACCAAACTCTTGAATTTACTCACTTGTTTTTAAAGGACCATAGAGAGATTTAGGTTGGAAAGGATGTTGAGAGATTTCTAGTCTAACTTCCATCTCAAAGGAAAGTTATCTGTGAAATCAGACCATGATGGTTAAGATTTTGCTCAGACAGCTATTCAAAGCCTGCATCAACAGAGCATTCGCGTCCTCTCTAGATGACCTTTTTATCTGCCTGCCCTCATGGAGAAATAGTTGTTCCTTATATACACCCTGAACCTCTCATTTCATCTTTCAGCCATCCTGTATCAAGCTGTCATACACTGATGAGAGAGTGTGGCTCCAGCTCTTTGCTGCCTGGCTGTTAGGTGCTTCTGCAGCCATCTCTTCCCCAGTCTGAGTAATCCTGAGCTCTTCAGCCGCCTCTCAGTTTCCTCGGTTATTCATCAGCTAAAAAAGACTTTTTTTTCCTTCCCTGCCTTAGTACATGTTCAGTGAGTGTTGCTCACAACCCTGTGCCCACAGATGCTGGGAGGGGAGGAAGTGGAAAGAGTAGCACAAACAGGACTTTTGAAATGGGATAATACCTGTGCTAGCTGAGACAGCTGCTGCAGCTCAGTGGTGCAGAGAACTGAGTGTCCTAGCTTGGGAACAGAAAGTGGCACAACCTGGCTCTAGAGCTTTAACTTAGAAATCATTGTTCAAAGTAAACAAGAACTGTGTGCACGCAGCATAGGAATACAAGTGCAGGATGTTAAGCACCCTCTGCATCGTTGTTTTCTAACAGCATAGGACAGTGCTTTCAGCATGTATTGGATGAAAAGGCCATGGGAAAGGTAGAGTGAGTCTCAGCATCACTTGTTCATGTCTTGAACTCTACTAGACCACTCTTGAGGTAGGACAGTGATTACACTGTACAATCACTTTATTTCCAGTATATATACAAAAACGCTCATAGTGAGTAATCATTTGCAGGTACAGTTAACAGAAAAGCTGGGAAATCAAAAGTTCTGGTTTCAGCAGAAGAGTACTTAGGTGCTCTAATAATTGCAAATAGAAGTTCCCAGCACATTTTGACTCCCATTTCACTTTGACTGCTGTCTTTCACTTGAAAAGAAAAAAAAGGTCCTTCTCCCTACCTCTTCATTCTCTTTGTTTCTTTGTTGAGCAGTGGATACACTGTTACCCTCTCACCTAAGCCACTGTCAAATCATTAGCTGTTATCCTACTGTGGAACATAAAACAGGAAATCTTGATCTGTGCTTTCCAGGTTGGTGGGATTTGTTTGGACTTTGTTTTGTTTGTGTTGTTTTTTTTAATTTCTTTTTGCCTTTTTTTCCTTTTTTTTTTAAGGGGGATGCTGAAGCAGGGGACAGGACAGAAGTTAGTTCTTTTGGGGAATATGCCAAATTCCATAGGAATTTTCTTAAAAGGGTTCTGAGGAAATCTCAGCATTCAGGTTCTGAATGCACTGAGACAAAACAAAACAACAGCAAACCCCAAACTCTCACAAAAACAAATAAACAAGCAAACAAACCAAGCCAAAATTGAAAAAAAAACCCAAAACCCAATAAACAACAAAAACAGCATGAAAAACCCAATCAACCAACAAAACAAAACAAAACCCAAGCAAATGAATTAAACTTTAGTCTATTCTGACCCTAAAATCTAGAGGAGCTTGTTTCACACTTTTATATTTCAACCGTGGAGAGATGAGACTGGACAGCAAATTAGCAATGATGCATATCTGTTGACTAAACATCATGGGACAAAGCTAGTTTAAAATAGCATTCTACTGCCTGCCCTGAGCTTTCCTCTGTAGTGGACAGGGTTCTTGCCTGCTTGGTGTATACGATGGAAGTATGGGGATAATTATGTAAGTCTCTTTTGTAAAAACAAGACAACCACTTGAACAGAAACCTTGTGGTCTGAAGGCAACAATTCAATAAGAATGGGGCAAGTGTGCTTTTTTTCCTGAGTTGTCATGAAATAATGTTGAAAGTCATAGTATAGCCAAATGCTCTTTCTTACATGCTGCATGTAAGGCATTCCAGCTGAGCATTCTCTTCCCTGCATACACTGCAAGGTGACTGTCTCAAAAGAGCAGCTTATATATTTGGAAAGGAGGCAATTCCACAATAACTACCACTGGGTATTTTAGCTGCTCCTTTTTTTTTTTTCTTTTTTCAACCCTCTACACAACCAGAAAAGGACTATAAAGCAATTTATCTAATTTTTGCCACAAAGTAGCAATGTCAATGTGTCAGACATTTTTTAATGTAAATTTAGCCCAAAATTTAGACAAAACTATGGAATGAGAGAAACAATAGAATTATTAAGAAATGCTTGAAAGAAGCTGCTTTCCAGCATTCTTCTGGTGATCAGTAAGTCAAAATAACAATGAGAACTGCATGAGTGGAAGACTAACTACCATCATGCATTTAATTTACATTTTAATGCTTTGTTGTTGTTTTTCCTATTCATATAAACTACTTCCGAGGATGCACCTGTATAATGAATTTCCATGGGAATAGGCGTATGTGATTTTTTTCCTTGCCATGTTAAACATTAGAGGATCTTCCAGAGACGAGGCTGAGATAAAAACAAATGTCTTGAACACTAGGAGTGAAGTGGAATTTTAACCAGGAATTAAGAGGTTTGGGGTCAGACATCTCCTTTTCTTGGTATTAAACATACAATGGGTTCAGTTGGTACAAAACAGCTAGTGTGTTGACTATACAGAGACAGTCCCAGCTGGGTAGTTTATTATTAGTGTCACATAGTGATGTGTCTGTGTAAGAGTGAGCAAGCAAACTGTGTACAGATACCCAGCACATATCTATTGCAGTCCTGCTTCTGCCTGTAACTGGGATTTGCAGCAGCGTACAGGTTTTTCGATAGCCTTCAGCACTGGGCTAAATATTACCTGCAGCTCTTGATCCATCAGTGAAACACCTGCCAACTACACCATACCACACCTAAAATCCTCTGCCTGACTGATCTGTACTAAGTTTGTCAGGTCCCAGGAGAAATCGAATATATTTCATATATGCAGGCAATGATGACCTTTCTTACTAACACTTACTATGGGTCTGACTGACCTTGGCAGCATGACAGGGTCATTTTTTGACATGGCTGAACTGTTCTTGAACAATTTATCCATAGTGCTGGGTACAAACAGTCTTTTCTTCAGTATCAGGCATGCATGTCTTATCTTCCTACCTATTCTTTTATTTTAAAAAAACCTTAGCTATTGTGAAGTAGGCAAGGAAAAACGTGTTCTGTATTTATATTGTTTGTTCTCTTCAGTCTCTGCTGTTCTGTCTTGGACAATAACATTTCATGAATGCCTGTTTTCACTCCTTTTTTTTTTTTTCCCCCAAGAGTCCGTTTTTCTTCTTCAAAACTACAGAACAGGTTCTCAGGCCCAGATGCTATGGTGCAGATGCTGATGGGCCATTTGCAATCAACTGGACTAGGTTTAAATGACATCTAATATTGTCTTACGAATGCAAGAAAAGTAAAATAAAATACTTGACAGTATTTAAGGAAAAAAAAAAAAAGTAGTTATCAAAAGAGAATGAGTGAGAACACCTAGTAAAACAACTCCTTTCTTTGTCTTCCAAGGAAAAGTTTACATTAATATAGGGAAAAGAGTAGATTTTCAGGTATCCAGAATGAAAAATCCAGTCAGCTCTGCTTTTTCTTTGTGTTTGGGTCTGCAGTTTTCTAGGTAAGTTGTTTGCTTTGGGTTTGGGTTTGTTAATTTTATTTTTTTTTTTTCCAAAAGAAAAGGCAAAAGGTCATGTCAGGTTTTGGTCTGAGATGAAGATCAGTGTTTTCTTCTCAGTGGATTATCAATGACATCTTCTAAAACAGATTTACTCACTTGAATTAGTCAGGTCCCAATGCAGACAGTGACAAATGCAAGTGTGTTTGCGTGCAAGGTTTTCTTTTTCTAAAGGAAATGTTGTGAAGCCACTGCACATGAAGAATATCTCTGGGGAAGAAAAACATGGTTATGAATTTTAAGGAAAGAAAATAAACCTTATCTGCTCCAAGCCACTCTTCATTGCCCTGGCTATTCTATTCTTGGATTTGTTTGTAGCTTTTTTCTTCCGTTTTACTGTTTCATAGATGGTTTGGGGTAACTCTGAGGCTTTTTAAAATTTGGCATTTTTTAGCAGTCATCAAATTTTACATTACAAGGGCTTTTAGATCTGTATTGCTTCTTTTTTCCTCTGATTTTTTTTCTTATTCTTTTGTCCTTGCCATTATTTTAAAGTTTTATATCTGTTCTGTGTGTTGGAGAAACAAGAGACGCAAGTGTTACAGACAGTATTTTAACCATGTCCTTCTGCACCACAATCTAACAAGGTGTAGTGCTAATTTTAATAAAAATTTAGTGGAAGACATCTAATTCCAGTGCAGAGTGTGAACTGCAGAGGAAATGTACCTGTACAGGCCTATTAGGGTGTCCTTGCTTAAAAATCTAGAAAGTAAAGCATAATGCAAATGAAATCAGTTATGTTATGAATAATGTAGACTATCCATTATTCTTTGTAAAAAGTTGCACGTGCTTCTCAGACCTATCTAGATACATTCCTGGTATGTGACCCCCATAGCAATGAGAACCATGGAAGATCAAATGTTATGTAGCAGACAGGGAGACCAGAGAGGATTATGTTTGGCTGGAGTGTTATGCTAAAAATGCATCTAAATAACACCAACATGCTTCCATGTCTTCACATTAATAAACTCCTTCATGAAATGTAACTCCCTTCTCTGCAGACGGAGTGGCACAGGCTTTCACCTGTTTCTGCTTTGCTTCCCATGGCTGGGTGCACTCCAGCAGAGGTGGAGGGGGAAGGGAGGGGGTGTGGTGTTTCAACTGCATGTCCTCAAAGAGAAGTGAACTTCTGAGGACAACGTGGAGTTACCACAAGCCTATGTCTTTTTAGTGTTTCTGAACAGAACAGGCTCTTTGTCTGAGACCCCACAAAAACCTATGTGCAGCTCAATTCTGTACTCTGGGAATAATTTCACAGGTTTCATAGAGACCACAAGCAGTGTGCAAATGTAAATCGCTGCAGAACTTGTTTCTGAAAATCAGTGTAAATATAAAATAGATTTAAATGTGTAGCTGGTTATGCAGCTTTCTTATTTAAGGGAGGAGAGAGGAGAAGAAACTTTTTCTCTTGATAATATGGAGTATGAAAATCCTCCTGCAGACAGATACTATTTCAAGACACATTGGGAGCTGGTTTTAAATAAATTTCACTGAAAAACGAAGTTGATCATAAAGTTTTCTAGGTCTTAACTCCACAGTGGCTAGTGACATAAACTTCAAGAAAAAAAAAAGTTACTTCAATGAGGGCTATTGACTTGCTTTCTCACTCAGCCTGGTCTAGTTCTACTAACTCCCTCTGTCTTGCCTTGCAGGAGCAGATCTTCAGGATCTTGAGACAAAATAATATTTTCAGAAATCAAGGACCCAAGAGGGTTATGTGGGATTTAAAAAAACTATGGCATGGATAGCACTTCTTNATATTTGTTGTTAATATATTTTCTATGTACTTATATCCAGGGATGAGTTAGAGACTGACTTTTAGCAAGAGTAGACACACCAGGCTTCAGCAGGTGAGCTGCCAACCTCACTGAGAGGCACCTCCTTGGAAGAAAAGAAAAATCTCAGTAATGGAAATGCAATCAGCTCAATGCTGTTCAATAGCTAAAGGGCAGGGGGCAAGAGGATGGGGCCAGACTCTTTTCAGTGGTGCCTAGCAACGGGACAAGAGGCAATGGGGACAAACTGGAACACAGGAGGTTCCACCTGAGCATGTAGAAACTGACTCAAGCTACATGTGACTGGAAGGCTATGCAGAAGCTTTGGAGATGTATACCTGAGTATCCTAGGGTTATGATTCAGTGCAGCATCGCTTTCTAATTATGTGGGGAAAGGAGGAGAAGAAGGATTTTCATAGTGCAGGTGGGGCAGGTAGTAAAACTGAGATAACAAGAACTAAAAAGCAAGTGTCCCGTGTCCTTCTTGACTGCATCTCTGCTTTTCTCAACACCACTTCACAGTTTGCCTTTAAAGCCTCCTATTCAGAGGCACTAGTAGAGGTGAAGATAGGGGAAGGGAGTTTGCCAGCACAGTAAAAGAGGGTGCTAACCTCAGTCTTGCATGCTGAAGGGTTTCTGCTGTTGTGGTGTAATCCTTTGCTAGAATGAGCCAACTTCTCTGTTACTTAACTGGGCAAAGTTCCCACTGAGTTGTGCTTGATTAACAACTCTGGAATCTGGCTCTGCACAGTTGTGATGAGAGATGCTTAAACATTTCAGCTCAGCCCACCAACACTGATCTCCCCAGCTGCTGGTTCCGAGAATTTCCCAGCTACCATTGTTGTGCACTATTTGGGAAGGGAAATTTCTCTTTGAGCAGCTGCAAAACATGGTACTAGGCATTCTGAAAAGCAAAGCTACGGGTTTGCAAGTGGGAATAAGGATTAGGCCAATGGCAGAGCACAAACCCGTTCCAGCCTATTTGCAGTGTCATTGCCAAGAAAGTTTTGAGTTTGGATTCTTCGGGATTTTTGCTTGCTTGGTTGGTCATGGCAGTTTTTGTTTTGTTTTTATGTTTGTTTGTTTGTTGGTTTGAGTTTTGTCTTTTTAATGTGACTCGATTGCTTTTGTGGTTGCCTTTGGAACATGTGAAGTACAAATGCCATTGGTATTTGGTATTAGATAAGACCTTCTCTATGGTCAGTGCCAGAAGGTTTGGTTTCTTTGGTGGACTGAAGGTGTAAGAGGCAGAAGGAGTGGTGTTAATTGTTTTGTTGAGTTTTTGTTTTTTTTTTTTTAAATGGAGCCAGCAGACCTGGCTGTAAATAGTTTTTTATCACCTCAGCAAATTAGAGTTGGAGACCACCGATGCTGCATTTCAGGGTTTTGTGGTCAAGGCTGATCTCTTCTAAGTGACAGCAGGATTCAAAAAGCACTAAGTTGAGCATACATTTACAGAGCCTGCCTAAAATTATATTCTTCAAGCAGATTGTGAGGTTTCACCTAATGCTTGTTGTACATGGCTTTCTAATTGATGCATGCAGTTTGAAAATCTTGCATGTCAGACATGTACAGCTATACTGTAATGTTGTTACTCTGTTACCATATGTAGGAGTCACTTTATGCAGAGAATAATCTGGTTGGTGCTATATTTTAAAAAACAAATACTCTGCTCTGTTTGTCTAATGAGCACTGGCTATGTTTTTTTACATATAGACTGCAAGAATACTATTAATCCTCTAAAAAACCCAAACCAAACAAAAAAACCTCCCTCCTTAAAAAAAA
>VWZI01019110.1:389951-400383 GCA_013396835.1 Psilopogon haemacephalus | reverse complement strand
AAAGGAAGGACAAGTAAATTACAGCAGTGGTGTATGGTACTCTGGAGCTTTTCTGGAGCAGCTATGGCCTGAATGCAAAAGGATTCTTTACTCTGCTGCCTTTCATTTTACTGCATCCACTTTGCATTCCACTTTGCTGCTGAATTTTCAGGAGTGTTACTTGGTTGTTAGTGTTGCTCGTGAATTGCAGCTTTAATTGATGGAGACCTTACATGAGGAAAAGAGCTTCTGATGTGTCTGTGTGTCGTTGTCATTATTCTTTCTCAGTGCCATTTGCTAGTAAATCTGTTCTTACATTTCTGACAGTGTAGTTGTAGAAGCTGAGTTAGTTGATTGATTATATGTAGATTCACACCAGTCTATCAAAAAGAAAATTCATTTACATTTCTCAGGGAATGCCTTAATTTTAAAAAACTTTTACTGGTAGCTGAAATGACTCTAAACTTTAATGATATTATTTTATGTATCGAGGTGAAGCCTTCGATACACAGGACATACCTAAAAAATAATGATAGCTCTGAGGGTTCAAGATGGGCCCCTATATAATTATTTCCTCTTTTTTTCAGAGTGATGAAAAATTAAGGGTACATTGGTGAGTGTTCCTAGAGGTTGATGCATGTACAAAACTTAACAGATATGTTGCTCATCTCGCACTTTTTTTTCAATAGAGCCCTTTCACTCCAGCAAAGAGACCTCCTGTTTTGAAGCAGTAATTGTCTCTTCCAAATATTTGACCAAATCAAATACTTGTGTAGATCAGTGGAGCTTCGTTGCCTGTAGCAGACAAATGTCCCTTCCCATTGCCTAAGGATTTGATTAAATGCTTGTGTAAAGGCAACCTTGTAAAAAATTCATAGGTAAGTTACACTTGCTATTATGTGACCGTTTCATTTTAGCTGAATTTAAAACAGTTGTAGACAGATAAACTGTGTGGGACAGTGGCTTTTGTTGGGCGGGTTTTCAAAAAATACTAAATTCCACTAAGTCCTTCTTGAACTCTGTGTTGAGAGACATATTACACCAGTATATTGGAAAAGAGACAGAGGCAAGAATGTATGTCATTCCAAAAATGAAAGTTTAAAAAAAAAAAAAATTACCTGAGATGCTCTCTGATTTTGATTAAGGAAAAACCAACAATGAGAAAAACATACAAACAAACATCAACCCCCTGAAGCAGAGTATGTGGAAAATAGAATGACTTGGTAGGAGGCATAATACAGGTTTGCTTCATGTAGTAATCCCTTTGATTTCTTTTTCTTTCATGTGTGATAGTATCATTTATGATGCTAGTATTTGTTTGTATGTCTCTAACTACAGTGTTTACTCCCAGGAATTGTTTTGTGATGGGTGACTGCCCCAAATCAAGGATGGCTAGATAACCTTCTTCTTAGCAAAAATGCCTTGATGTTTTCACGGCAGACAAAATAACAATTACTGATAGAATACAAAATACAAAAATAAAATGTCGGGTTTTTTTCTTTACAGAGTGACCTGTAGAAGAAATTAAATGAAATCTGACCTCACATATATTGTAATTTATAGCAAAATATTCAGAGTCTTGTTGAGAAATCAGGTTCGTTCATTGAAATGCAAACTAAAAATGCATTTGCTTCTGCTTGGTTTTCCCTACTTAACATATACTTGGAGACCCAGAGAATAACATCAGCTTAGAGGCTAAAGACCTAACAAAAACACTGATTTCCATTTTACTCATTGAAATCTTCACTCAGAATAAAAATTTAGACAGCTTAGGCAAATACATCGGTAAATGACAAGTGACACCTGCCAGAGATGTGACTACTGTCATCATTTTAATAAACATTGCACAATAAGTCCCTGTGATATCTTATATGTATACTGGCAATTGCCCTCAGTCAAATCCCTGTATAAAAAATATGCAAGGAGTTACTGGAAGCCATAAAATCCAAGCGGAAGTTTTGCTGTTGTACCTTTCTCTAATTTCATCAGGTATATGTGCTTTCATTGCAGATTTGTTAAATTGTTTTCTGATTCCAGTTGCTTCTAATTCTACAGTTGCCATTTTAGATAAAAAGGGTAGTGCATGTTTCTGTTTGCCTGGGGTTTTGTGCTGTTTCAGTATCTCACAGGAGTATGAAAAAAAGTGGTGCCATAAGGAGTAAAGAGATAGGAAGTCTGATTTCCTATAGGTTGTGCTTATTATGTGGGTTTTCTTGCGTCTAATAAATTAACATAGCAAGCTTTCCTCAGCAGAAGCATTATCTTTCTTCTGCCCTACCACCTATACATGTTTAAAACTCAGACACGGTATCCACTACTATTCTGTCAAAACCTCATTGAAATTTCCCTGGAAAACGGGAAGTTATTTTGCAAGATAGACAAATGGATACAGGCAGTTGTATAAACTGGCTTCTTTAGGAAGTGGACTGATAATAAAAGCTGACTTGCTAAATTCAACAGTATGCTAGAGTAGATAACCTGTGCCTCCGTTTGTCATGGAGAGAAGAAGCAAGCGCAGCCCTATTATCGCTAGATTGGATTTACTGCAACTCAGAAGTGTTGTTCTACTTCTAGGAGATCTCTGAATGGATTTTTTTTCTGCAACAGTATCGGCTGGGCGGTGATTGATTTGGTAGTGCCTTTTTTCTTCCCTGTTGCATAAGAGATTTTTTAAAATGTTACTTTCACTGCCGTAGCTGAAAGGCCGTGTGGAAAAATAAAAAGTCAACAGTGTGTCCTCTCTCAATTCCTCTCTTCCACTCATCAGCAAAATTCAGGAAATTTGAATTGCTGTGTTTCAATTTTTTTATTTTTTCCCCTTCAAACTGTTGAACTTTCCCTGCCATTGATATCACTCTATAAATTAGTAATATAGCATTTAATTTTGAAACCTCAAACTGTCCATACAGTTTGAATTTCACAATTAAAAAAATTCCACAAATACAGTCAACATTCTGCCTTCCTGGGTAGAAGTCTTGTTCCTTTGGATTCCTATCTTCTAATGACTTGTGGGGACAGGTCTGGATGTATGATTTTAAATAAATACAAAAAGATTAATGCTTGATTGTTCCAGTATTCAGACTTTTTCAGACCTTCTCTAAGGTGTATCTGTTGGGAAGAATGTACTGTGGACAGTTTTCCCTCTTTTTTTCTCCTTTCTGTTTTCATTTCTCTTTCTAGAAGGGAACATCCCAGGAACTTGGGATATTTGAATAAATAAGAGACTGACAGCACAACCTTTTATATAGACAATGACTGTCTACATATAACCTCAACTTTTACAGTGTTCACTAAGCCAAACAGATTGCTCAGAGTAGTTATAGGTTGTTTCAAATAGCTCTTTATCAGTCATTTTATTTTAAGCAGGTGTGGGTTTTTTAATGGCATTGAAACTGTAGTGATCAGGTAGAATCATGGAATGGTCTGGTTTGGAAGAGACCTCCAAAGGTTATCTAGTCTAATCCCATCTTTAGTAAGCAGGAGCATCCTCTAGATCAGGTTGCCCACAAGCCTGTCAAGCCTCACTTTGAATATCTCCAGGGATGGGGCCTCAACCACCTCTCTGGGCAACCTGTTCCGGTGTACCACTACCCTCATGGTAATATTAGTTAAAAAACCAGAAAAGCAAATGCTGATAAGATGATGACACTTACCCAATGATAATGTTATCGTAACTTTCCCTTGTACTCCACTTCCTTGTGGCTAGACATTGTGATTCTTGAAATGGTAGAAGTTATCTAAGTAACTGCTACCATGGGAGGGGAATACTCACAACCAGTCTATGTGAAAGTGTGCACCCACTCTGCTGCAAGTAGGTTCCTCTACGTCTGTGCACAAGTGCTAGGACAGTAAAGTTTTCATACCAAAACCCAAGCCACTTGATGATGTTACCCAAATGGGATTTTGCAAGATGAAAAATGGCAGACTTTTGTGTGTGAGATCTATGCTATATTTGCTCTATATGGCTACTCAGAAGATAGACCTGGGAAAAGATCATATAATCTGAAAGCAGTGGTTGAAGTGTAAAGAAAAAAAGAAGATATTTACACTGGATATTTTCTCCAGGACCAGAGCTCCATGTGTATCCTGACAGAACTCCTAACACTGAAATTTATATTGGTGAGATACAGGTGTTGGCAAGAGGTGTGTGGATGTGCCAGTGAGGCCCTGCAGAGGGGTCACCACTTCTCCCACTGCCATGGGCCCCCTCACCCTATCCCACTGCTGGGGAGCAGAGAGCTGCCTGCCTGCTGTGGCTGGAGAGACTGGGGTTTCTCCTCCTTATTTATTCATCATGTGTCTTTAATGCTATTCTGATGGTTTTGTCAACTGAATTATCCTCTCATTAGAATTATTTCTGCTATGAAGCTGGAAAACTGGCTCTGAAAATGTTCTGGTTTTAATTTTTATCTTTCCTAGTTTGCCCACTCAGGTACCTGTTTCTTCTGACTGTTCTGACTTGTGGCACCTCTCAATCATGCTCCTGCCTTTGCTACACAGAGCTAGGGAACAGCCAGTAACCTTTCAGAGACACCCAGCTGCTCTGAGGTTTGCCAGGATGAACAGTCTGTGTCTGATGCTTGTGACGGCCTCGGGCAACTCTGGTTACTTCTGGATTTTAGAGTTACTTAAAGATGTTAGCTGGAGCCTCTGGGTCCCGCATTAGACAGTAGCTCATCCTCTGAAAAGCTGCTATTAATTCAGACCCGTGGAGGTATGTCTACGTGACAGACTTAAGCAGGCCTGTCTTGCTAAGGCTTAGAAGGATTAATATTGTCCAACTGGTACATGCCTTGTGTAGATGCAGTTGAAACTTCTTACTGGAGCAGACTGGCAATATTTCATTGACAGTGGCAACTGAGAGGGTGGCGTTCATAACAGAAAAGTTCCTTCTGTCATGTTTCTTCATGAAGTGAAAATTTCTTTATGGCAGAGCAGTATTCCTGTGTCAGCAAGGGGCTCTTTTAGTATTGTTTTAGACCTTGTAGACTGCTTGCTGGAAGGAGTTATCCAAAGAACAGTTATCTCAAGTTGACTGTGACAGTCAGAGCTGTCCTGAAAAATGCTCTGTGCAACACTGCATCTGGGGGGCTCAGATTGGTCACCTTCACCCCACCATCTGCAGAGCCAGCAGACAACACCAAACCACAGGTTTAAGCAGCAGTAGTTAACTCTGAAGGATAGGGTACTACCAAGGTGCTCATCTGGTTGATTTTGTTTATTCCTAATGCTCGTGTACTGGAGATGAGAATCACCAGGAGGTATCCAAAGCATTTCCTGGAATAACTTTCTCACTAGACCTAAGTCTTGCAAATGTTTTCCAATGCATTCTTGTCTTCTCTCTTCAGTCCTGTAACAGCTTTATGCTTAAGCTAGTTAAAAACACTTCCTTCTCTCACATGTGCTAATAGTCCTTAACCATAAACATGCTTTAGCTATACTGTATGTGTATCTTTTCCTTTAAAGGTACCTAGGCAGCTGGAAAAGGTTCCCTAAAATGGAAATCTTGATGAGGGGAAGAAAAGAAAAAAAACACACAGAAAAATTTCAAGAAGAGTGTAAGTAACTGTCCTAGTTAATGACCTCTCTGAGAAGCTTATCAAGCAAATACTGAATAGTCTTTGAACTTGCCCTTAACACAGGCATTGATATTGGGCTCATCAGTGCTGCAGAATTACAGTATACTTCAGGGAATTGTTTATCACTGTGATCCTCAAAAACAGGAAGACTGGAATGATTAGAGGCAAATATCAGCCATTTTGCCCTGGCATGGGCTGGGTTTTCAAACACTTGAGATGATGAAAGATATGCTCTGATTTTCTTTATGGATGTTATCCTGCCTTTAAGCATCTGTGAACTAATACTGTGTTTAAATAGACTAACTCTCTCTCTCTTTTTTTTTTTAATAAAATAAAAATAATTTCCTGCATTTTATTCTGTCTGAAATGTCTTTTTATTTATCTGTTTGTTTGTTTGTTTGTTTCCTTGCAACATTTGTGGTTGCAGGATGAGGTATATCCAAACTAATGTACTTTGTGGCTTGGTCTTTAATCTGTCTGCAACCTTTGAGCCTCTTTGTCTCTAGCCTTCCGTGAGTCCTTTCCTAAAGTGATTATTTCAATAGACTAAGCAATGAACTTTGAGTTGGGTTTTTTAGAACTCAGCATAATTTTATATTCTTTCTGTAACTAAACAGCAACTGGAAGAATATTTTACTCTTATAAATTACTTTTATTTTCAAAGAATTTCAGAAGTGAATTCATGGATCATCGACTCTTTCCACATTTGGAGTGGCACACTGCTGCCAGACAGGTTACTGAAGGCAAAACATTGTCATGCTTAAAGTTCATGCTTACGTGTATGAGACACGTTTTTCCTGTGCACATGGTGGGTAGGCTATTCCAACATGAAACCAGAAGGAAAAGCCAAAACTCATTATAAAAGGTGGCATTACCAGAAACAGTACTCTCTTCTCTGAAAATGGTGAATTTAGTGGTCTATCTCATCCAGTGTGACTAGTCATTTGGAGAACAGCTGTTCACCACAGAGTGGGCAGTGTTCCAGCTGTGTGACATTATTGACATGCCCTGATTGTCACTCATTTCTGCCTACAGTTTTGGCCTACTTGCTTCAAATGTTCATTTTGTCAGATTTTGGGCTGATGGGAGACTCGAGCCTGTGTGAAAGTGAGATAAGTGTACTTCTTTTACAAACAGGACTTCTCATTTCACACATCCTTACTGCAGCTTTCATTTTTCAGTGGGTTTTCAGAAAACCAGCAAGGTTCTCCCTCAATGTGAGGATCAAGTTGCAAGGTGTTTCTCATTGTTTTGTTTTTAAATTTACTTAGCAGTCCTGGGTCAAATAATCTTCAGTAGCTAAAATGAGATCTAAATATTTTTTTTTTAATGATGAATTTCTGAATGTTTGAGTTCTGCTGAGTTTTTTTTTCTGTGTGGTCTCATGAAATTATATCTGTAACACTTTTGCTGTGGATTTTAGAGTTAGGGTCAGTACCTCACCATGTACTTAGTTGAAAGGGTTTTGGAAAGGTTACAAAAATAACTCTATTACACTCACTGAAACATGACTGACTCACTTGGAGACAAAACCTGTGCTAAGGAACCATAGGAAAGAGATGATCTACAGCTGCCCCAGATTTTGTGTGTGCTTTTTGGTGTCTCTTTGCACTTCAGAAATGTTATGTAATTGTCAGAATGAATCAATGAGTTATGCCTGTATGGAGAAACCTAAATCAGAAAGGTTAGTTGCTTGAGAGCAAAAAAAAAAAAAAAAAAAAAAGAAAAAAAAAAAAAGAAAAGGCAATAATCCTTTTCTCTTTAGTCCCACAGTAGACATATTTGGCTCATTCCTTCTTGTTCTAAAGCAAGGAGATGTCTTAGTCTCTGATGTTGCACTGCAACAACCATGTGTGGGGCTGGTTCTCCTTTGAGCAGGTGTGTTGTGGTCAGAGCCTGAATGAAAGCCAGGGACCTTGAACCTCTGGCATAGGAGGAACAATTTACAATCTTGCAGGGAAAAACAGTGATAGATGTTCCTCTCCAGCAGTTGCTTGTGATTTCAATGCTCCCTTGAAAAATAAGGATTAATAAAATAGCAGAGGTTTTGGTTTACCTCATTTTCAAGTAGCACACTAGCTGCTTCTGAGAGCTCCAATATCATTTGAACAATCAGTGCTCAGAGAGAGGAGCTTTATGTTTCCCTCAGTGTTAAAGGACAAGAGCTACCTGGCTAGCTGGTGGATGTGATTAATTGTCAGTTGTCTGTAGTAGAGGAGTTATGGCTTGCTGGCTTTTCATGCTGACTTGTCTGCCTTGCCTCTCCTACAAGGCTATGAAAACATGAAGGGGAGGGGGAGGGGGTTGTAGTAGAATTTATTGGTATGTTGCTGATATACAGTGAAATGCATGAGAATAAAAATAGTTCTCCTTTTTACACTGATCTGCATCCATAAATGAGCAGATTACAGTAAAGTATAAGGTAAACCTCTTATTTTTTTCACAGATAAGAGTAGTCATGAGAAGATCAGGTTCCAAAACTACTGCTTTGCCAAATACAACATTTCTGTATACTTACTAGCATGAAGCCAGCAATGGAACAAATCTTTGTCTTTTAGTGCCAGTGTTCATTCTTTGTTCTTTCAATAGCTGCTGAAAGTGCTGTTGATAGGTATTCATCTGGTCTGCTTAAAAGAACTATTTTCTATATTATTCCTGTGACGTGGGCTGGGTAAAGAAATAATAATAATAACAACAAGTTTGTTTGTTTTTTTTTTAGAAACCCAACTAGTTAGTTGTTTTTACTTATTAAAAAATAAAAAGAAGACACCTTAAAAGACCAGGGTCCTTGTCATCATCATCATATGCAATTCTTATTTTTGCTGCTCACATAAACCCAGAAAAGTCCTGATTTTTATACTAATTAGGTGTCTTGATTATGCCTGATCATGGCTAAAGAAATCTAGGCTGTAGTCATAGCTGAGTTATTAGCCTATGTTCAGGTAATGGTGGTGACTGTAATCATCCTTTTATTGGGGAAGTTGAGGAATATAGAACAGTAGGGAAGCATTTTAACACCAGAGCTGGGATCCTTATCAGATCTCCTGCACTGCAAACTTTTCTTCTGTTCTTCATTTTTACATTATTATTATTATTGTCTTCTTCTGTGTGTCCTTCTTAACCTGTTCTTCTGACAGCCCAGCTGGTACTATTCATAATTGGCAGGCCATTCAGGGCTTAGGCAAAAATAGCTATAAATTAAAACACGACTGACTGACCACTCTGTCCCCTGCCTTGCACCTTCTGTATATACTTCCATGTGTAGAAAATAAGTGGGAAATTATATCATTGTGATCTTGTAAGGGTTTACTCATACTTTGCAGGGATGTAAAAGAATGCTCAATGTACATGGCTAGTATTGTATAGACACAGAGTCAATGATTTGCATTAAGGCTTGAGTGCTGGTTCTTCTTTTGGTTCATGCCTTTCACTTTTTGTGTATTTCTTTCATTTCAATTATTTATAATATTAATAATACACCAATCTTTCCTCTGTTGTGTCTCAGAGCAACCCTGTCATGAAAGTTAAAAAATAGGTGTTATTACTGTATCTGCTAAGCATTAGGAACCTAATTATTCTAGGTAGAGATACCTGGAGAGTACACTCATAATTTTAGATAGTGTTTCACCTAGACAATGAATTGGATTTGAAAGGAGAGAGGATATTGAGCTGTTACAAGCTGTGGAACAGCAGCTCTGGAAACTCAAATAGTGATTTAATAATGAAAAAGAGTCTAAGAGCATTTAAAAGGAAAAAAAAAAAGCAACAAAAATCCCAACAAAACTCAAAGCTTACAGTTGTCTCTACCTGGTACAGTACCAATTAATAAAATACTTTTGAAATGTTAATTATTAAGATGAAAGACTAATAATTAGTCTGTGGAATTATTTGTGTAACCGACTGTCAGAGCTAACCTTACAGCCATTTTCTTTGTTTTGGAAAGGATGCACATATGTAAAGTGTAAGGTATAACCTCCACAACTGCTACTGTAACTCGGACAGAAAGAAAGTCTGAGAGGTAAGTGTACCATATTGAGTGGATGGGAGACATACTTATATTTGACCTGATCTAAATTATACCCTCTGAAAAACAAAAAAGGTTTTGGAAATTTTCATCATACTTTTGGCGCCTGTTTTCTTGATTGTGTGGTGTTTAGATTATGTACCTTGCTAAAGGGGAAATTCTTTGGTAACAGAAGGTTTAAAAATGTTTCCAATGTTCTGGCCTAGCATCTGTAAATGGGGTTGAAGCTCTTCCGAAGTCTATTTTTGCACTAATGGCTTCCTTTAGAGCAGGCATCCAATTTCTCCTAAATCCTTTTAGGTCCAGTTGACCCAGGAGAAGGAATTCATAGCAGGAATTTTCCATTCCTCCTGTATCCAACCATTGTACAAAGTGAAGTTCAGCCCCTATGGGTAAATTATTGTGTTTGGTATAAATGTCTTCAGACTTAGCAACTGCAAGATAGCCAGCCAGTCTAGTTTTAATGTACCACTCAACTCTGCCAGGAATTGTGTCTCCAAAAAGAGTTTCTGGGATGAATTTTGACTAGATGTTATCAGAGCTTTCTCTCTTTACGTTTACTCTTTTCCACACATGCTTGCTGGCACATTTGTTGCATTCATTGGGTAATTGCTGCTCTGTACAGCATGGAGACCTTGATCTGCCACTGAAGTAACTTTGCAGTTCCTGTGTTGAAGGTAGAAGCTTCATTTTCAAGGCTACTATAAAGCTTCTGTTCTTGTAGAGGGTAATGGATTTCAAAGCCATATGAAAAGCTGTCAGTGGGATCAAGCTAAATATTGCCCTGAGGCACAAAAATAGCTTTTGAATTTATTTTGGGTTTTTGTTTGTTTGTTTGGGATTTTTTTTT
>VWZI01019110.1:354753-389919 GCA_013396835.1 Psilopogon haemacephalus | reverse complement strand
TTTTTTTTTTTTTTTTTGGTGGGGGGGGTGGTAGTGGTGGGTTTGGTTTGGATTTAAATTAATTAATACAGACTAAAGCTTCGCAAGACTTGGAACATTAGGAATATCCTCAGAGTGCATTTGCTGCAAGAGGCTGGTGTGCAGAATCAAAGATGCACAATAGATTCCTTACTGCATGGACCAGCCTCAAAGAGCTGAGTCGTGTCACAACACAGAAGTCAATGGTGATTTTTTGATTTGTTGTGTAATCTATTTTGGATGCTTGTCAGAGCTCTGCTGTGACTGGTTTTGTTGGGGATTGTTTAATTCGTACTTGACTGGCTTATCGTAAAGTTGAAGGTATACATTCTGTGTTTGAGTAATTTTTAACTGAAAGCCCATTTTAGCATGTAGTTAGCTTTGCACACTTGCTGTGTTGTAAAAGAGGACAGAATTTGAAAATGTGTGCTTTTGAGATGGAGGAAGAGTTTATGTGTGTTTGACAGTCACTCTTTTTACTTCTTTGAAGAACATACAGAGTATGATAGTGTCACTGAACTGAAACAAAAGACAAAGAAGGAATTAGTGTTTTGTAGTGCCCTGATGTAAAGTTGATGGTTCACTTGTTTGGGGACTTAGCTACCTTTTACTGTTTCTGATGTTGGGGAAAGCAGGCTTAGGTTCTCTCTAGTTTTGTGTTTGTTGTGCAAGCATGCAGCAACATGTTGAGAGGCAGCTATAATCCAAGCAGTTGAAAGGGTATACCAGAACAGCAACTGTACAACCTGAAAAGCTGACTTTAGGACAAAGAATAAGGAGGAATCAAAGGGAAATTACTCTGATGTATACTTCATTACCACATTCTTATTTTTCTATATTTTTAATGGTTTGCTGTCGTTCCTGGTGAGCCTGCTGTCTTGGCTCTTATGCCTTTGTTTTTCCTGTATGCTGAAATGTGGTTAAGAGCATGACAGATGGGGAAAGTATGTTCATATTGTTCAGTAGTGGGTGAATACCTGAACCAATTCCAGGTGAACCACCTTCTAGAGTCATCAGCCTGCTGACACACCTAAACTAATTATCCTTACAAAGATGTTTTTATTTACTATGAGGAAGTCCCCAGAAATTGTACTATCTGTGTAGGAAGAAGAGTTTAAATCATTCAGGTAACCCCTGTCTACTCAGTTTCTCTCAGAATCATTGTAATCTTTATTGTCTACGTAATATTGAGAGCAAAGTCATCGTTCCAGCTTTTATAAACTGTTGGTATGATCAGTTTTTCTAGGTTAAATAATTTGTGATGTTTTGCCTCAGCATTATAAACAGGAAAATCCAGCCTAAAGACAGAAGAGAAATACTAATTAGAGAATGGTAAAAATACAAATTTAAAGATGCCACACTAGGACAGAGAATTTCAACAAAGGATCATCCCTTTTATTACAACTTAGGCCTTAGTATATACTAGAAGACTTAGGATATATAATTATGTTTAATTGCAGAAAACAGGGTATAGGAAGACTGAGACTTCACAGCCATATTTGTCAGAAGCTCAAGAATGGGATTACCAATAGGGGAGAAAGTAGGAAGTAAGCCCTTGTGAGGATTACCTAAGAGACACTCCAACTTGACCAAGGGGAGATGAAGAGAACCTGGACCTTCTCCCACCAAGGAATAGGACAAAAGTAAGCTGGTGAGTGCAGGCTGGAGCTGCATACCCTGTGAAGTAGCTGAGGGAGAAGCTAATGTTGAAGTATGATCTGATTATGTGTTTCACTGTTTTATCACTGTAGAAAATGTTTAAATTCACACTGGTGATGTGTATTTGCAAGGGCATGGCTTAACAGGCTCCAGAAATGTTTCCCAGCCACCACGAATGGCGCTTTCTTGAATGGACGTTCAACAAAATGCTTTTTGGGGGGATTGGTAGCATTGGATTCTGATCTTGCAGAAGGAACATTTTTAATATACCATGAAAGGATACAGAACAAAGCTCCATGGTACTTCAGAGTATTCTTAAATACCAGCAAGATTTCTTTACTGTGTGAAGGATTACCTCATGCACAGTCTCCCCCTGCATGCTGTCACCTGCAGACAGCATATTTTTTGCTTTGTTTTGTTTCTTCCCACCCATGTCAGACTGGTCACTGAGGAAGGACATATCCTGCCTCAGCTAGTGTACACGGTTGTCATCAGTACTGTCAGCTGGATTTTATTCCAGGGAATTCTGCACTTCATCTGTTGTCCTAGCTAGTCTAGACTGAATCTGTTTTTCTGAGTGTATTTATTACATCTGAAAAATTAAAGCATCTGTTTCTCTCTCAGCTTAGTACAAGCAATAAAAATAAAAATTTAGCTTAGTTAATCATGAGGGCTGAAGCCCCCACAGTGCATTAACTGAAAGCAGATTCCTCAAAGTTTCAAGAGCTGCAGTGTGTTTTCTGGGTTTGGATTGTTGCGTGTGTGTTGTTTCTGAGACAGGGTTGTTTTTAAATTATAATAGCATGGTTTTTTCCTCATGAAGGCACTTACCTGACCATCTTTGGCTTATATTTTGAATTCTTGCTTCAAATCATGGGAATCCTATAGAATTTCTGAATAAAAATAATTAAATATTTTGCATAATATTTTTTAATAATTATATTCCTTAAAAGCCTTATCTGGTTTACCTTTAGTTAAACACTCAAAAAGAAAATGGATACTAATAGGCACTCTATGTTAAATATTTCCTAGCTCAATAATATCTTATTTCAATATTTTTTAGTATTTACTTTTATTATGTCTATAGGTAGGGAATTGTACTCTATTTTCCTTTTTTACAGATGAAGTGACACCCAAAGACAAATAGACTTCTACCTTTAAACCTCTTTCTACAAGTATCAGAGCCCAGGATATGGTGGTTTCAGAAGCTAAACTTCACTTTTAGGCTTAGAGTGGGCCAAACTTCTTTTCTCTCAGCTGAAGTGCCTCCAAAGAGGATTTGGAAAACTTCATTCCACAAGCAAAAGCTTCCTACGGATGCTTTCCCTCTGCTGTTTCCAATACAGCTTTGGTAGAGGTTGTTTATGGTTTCCTTTATTAGCAACTTCTATTAAGTCTTGGAGAGAATAGCTAGTGAGAGACTCACAAAAATAGTGTGTGTGTGGAAATAGGAGGTCTCTACCTCCATTTTTAGTACTATGAATTGTCATGGGCTCCATTCCCAGCTGACAGAGGCACTAAATGAGCCTCCATGCAACTCCATTCCCAATTAAGCTAATGTGGCCAAAGGTTTGCTATCTTTATTCCCAGCCGCCAATCAAGAAAACAGTTTGTCTCCATTGCTGCCATCTCTTCAGGGTCATTCAGAGAGTACAGCTGAGTTCTTCACCCATACAGCACTATAAAGCTAGGATTTTGGTTTACTGTAGGTAAATGACAAATTCCTCTGTGTTTATATGATGCACAGTTTTCACATCCGCAGTATAAAATGTGCAGCTGTAGCTCTGCAAAGCTTGGACTGCTGTCTTGTATTTGAAAGATTCTAGGGTTTTTTGAATGCACTGTTTGGCTCTCAGTAGGGAATCTCTTTGCTCAAAATACTGGGATGAAGAGCCACTCGGCCCTCACCTTGTGAAAGAGATTTGGAGCCAGCTGCTGTTATGTCCTCCTGGACTGGGAGACAGAAAGCAAATTCTGGCTGACACCTTTGAGAAACAAGAGAGTGTTTCCATATCTCTGTCTCCTTTGCATAATCCGTGAGATCTGAATTAAGTTTCATGACATATTAACACTTTAAAGTTGAGTTAATACGCTGTGTTGTATAATATATTATGTATGACTTGGGCATCAATTGTGCTGAAGCATCAACAGCCACAGACTTGAAAATGTCTCTTTCAGTGACAGAAATCCTAAATAATGCTGAAGCAAAATTCCATTGCCATAATTTTATTTTGTGTTCCTTGTCCCATTACATCTCTTAGTTGAAAAACCACTCATGTTCAAGCCAGCTAGCTTCCTCTTCTCCATGTACTTGTCACAAAGTCCTCATTCCACATCTTTTATATTCCAAATACTCCCATGGTGCCGCATGGTAATTTTAGTTTGCAACATCAGAAGTGTTCGGATTCTGTGAGCTTTGCTGAGCCTAGGCACTACAATGAGGAAAAGAACAACGATAAGCATTAACATTTATAGTAATAATGTGCTACAAAGAAGAATAAGAAATGAAAAGAAAATTAATCCCAGTGTGTTGTTTTTTGTTGTTTTTTTTTTCTTGTATACTTGTATTTCATGCTTCCAAATACAGCTAAGATATAGCATGTTTTANATATGTAGTCAGAGGTTTGATGGTCTTAATATAACTCATCTTAAGCCTGATTACTTTGTTTCAAAATTAGACTCTTAGAAGATATTAATTATGGATATATCCCCAGACAACATGGCTCTCCATGGGGGATTTCTGCCCTTAACTCTGATTAGCATTAGCAGGAACTATCCATGTAAACTCCTGGAGGAACAGAAAGAGACATTTTGTGCTAGCTACATTTTTCTTTCAGCATATAGGATATTGAAGTGTTCTGGGGGTGAACTGGTAGAGTGCTTGATAATGATAGTCCGAAACCTTTTCTCTCCTTGGTGGATCCTGGATCTGATAAAAGCACATTACAATATTACACAAAAGATTCTGTATTTTTAAGCTCATATAAAAAAAAAAAGCAATAGTCCTTTTTGTTTAGATGGGTGTTTTTTATTGCTGTCTTTCTTTTCTAACCTGAATTAGACATTAGAGAATACATTTTTGTTGTTTTGGTTGGGGGGTCTTTGTTTTATTATGGGGGGTTTGTTTGTTTGTGTTTTTGGTTGGTTGGTTTGGTTTTGGGTTTTTAATTGTCGTTGGTTGTTTTGGTTTTTGTTTGTTTGTGGTGTTGTTTTTTTTTTTTTCCCTGGAAACATTGGACTAAGAAATGCTAGCACTACATAAGTAATATCTATGCGACCTGGTGTTGTAGGCACTGATTATCCAGTCTTCACGATTTTCCCACCTTGGGTTACTTGGGGGAAAAAAATCATCCAATTTGGAATTAGGAGCAATTTTCAGACAGACAGGGTGACTTGTGCAAGAAGCTAGATAAACTTGAAGATTATTGGGCTCATGTTGACCGAGACTTCTGAGCTCTACTGTAAGCTAAGCATACAATAATTAAAGTAGTTTCTTAGTGATGGAGAATTTACTACATCTTTTGACAGTTCATCTCAGTAGCTAATTATACTTAAAACATACTTTTAATCTCCAGATTGAACTTGCAAATATTGGATTCTGTTGTGTGTCTGCCCACTAATTTAGAGTCTTCTGACATTTCTTTTTCTTGTCTAGTTCCTTAAAGATCATAGTCTTCTCTTTGAAGCAAAATACATTTAGTTGAGTGTTTCATTGGTACCTTTTTTTTAACCCCAGACCTAGATAATTATTGCTCTGTTCTGCACTATTTCCAAGCTTGCCTGCTTTGTTCACAGAGGCATCATGGTTTGGTTGACTTCATTCATGTTCACATCTGCAGCTGTGTCTAGCTAAGAAAATAGTGCAGATTTTCACGTCTGTGCTCCCAGAGAAAGGTCTGCTGCCATTGATGAACCGGTGGAAAGAGCAGGCAGGCATTATCCAGAATCCAACCTAAAGGTTTTGTTGTCTAACACCATTCAGAAACTGTACCCAGAAATAAAACAGGATCTATTCCAAATGATCGTGTCTATTCTTAGCAACAGCTAAATCTTATGATCATCATGGTAGACCCGTGTGACGGGAGGGCTGTGTTCCAGGGGTGAGGCGATAAGGCATACATAATGCATGTCTTATCATCGGAGGGCACCTCAAGGAGGAGAAATCATGGCTTTATGGATAGGAGAGGAAAATAATAAGGTGTAAAATTCTTGTAGTTGTGCCAGCTGCTTTGATGTCATAGGAGAACAATAGTACTCTTACCCAAAATAGTAGTAACATGAGAAAAGTAGTTCTGTCATTTTCTGTCAGTTCACTTTCTGCAAAGAATGTAAATCAGCATCTAGGATTAGACAAATGATGAGGCTTTCAAAGTACTGCACTGAATGTAGTGGGTAAACAAATAGATCCAAATATGAAAAGTCATGGACTTCTCACAAGGAAGCATAGAAGCTGACCATCCTCACCCAATTGCTTCCAAGCTCTGCCTGACCAGCTTCACGCAAGGGAGCAGTTTGAAATCACTTGATTTAATATTTTCCCTCTTGTACTTCTAGACTAGTTGCAAATGTACTCTTCTGCTCATTCTGTTAACAAAAAGCAAGGAAAACTGGGTGGGGTGGTGTGTGCACCTCCCCCATTATATAGAAATAATTTTTTAAAATATTTTTTTAAAAAGGAAGAGAAAAAAGATTACCACAAAAGCATGGAAAGAAATTCATGTTGAAAAGATCCTAGTGAGGGGAAAAAAGGAATAGCATAAATGTAATCGCTTTGTGGATCATTTCTTTCAAACAAGCTGTGACAAATACTTGTGGTATCTGAAGACAAAGGAAAAATACTTCCAAGTATTTGTTTTATACTAGTTGCTTATGAAAAACTGTTCAGAACCCTCCTTTACTTGCTTAATCTTCTTTGCCACTCTATATTGTTATGCCACCACAGACATAGTGGGAAATTACCAGGATCTTCCAGTACCTTTCTGTTACTAGGCTTTGTCACAATAGATTCATCTGCGCATCTTCAGCTTTTACTTCTGGCACATATGTGGTTTCATTTGGCCTCTCTCTTGAGGTTTTAATTTGGTCCTTGGTTAGGTAGACTTCTGTTTCTGATCAAAGTTTTATTTTAGTAAGGGCTAACAAATGGATGAGTCACAAATAGATCCAGGCCTTGAATATCTTCTCCATGAATTTGCTGTGTGGTGCATGTTAACACGTTACAGTGAAATACACAGAAGCCAAGCACTGACACTGCTCCACAGTAAAAGCAGTAGCAGGAACTTTTCAACTTTAAAACACCCCATGACACTTTCATAATGTGTAACTCTATTTTGGGTGATTGTGCTGACATTTTCTACTATGTTTTGTTGTTGTTGTTGTTTTTTTGTTTTAAAAATCTGATTTGTTAAATAAGGTTGAATGTTGCTGCAGGATGAATTACTGTGGGTATCATTTCAAGAAGTGATCTCTGCAGAGACAGGCCCCAGAAAATTGTCTGATTTCTGTAATTAGCTCTAGTTATTACAACTGAATTGCTCAAAGAGAGCGCACAATAAATATCCACAGCGTTCAGAATGCGTGCAAAGTATAACTTTTTATTTTTGGTACTTAACTGGGCAATGAGGGATTTTGGGGAGAGGAAGGTGGAAAAAAAAAAACAAAACCTCATGCCATGATTTAAACCTTCATTAACAAAGAACTTTACTCAAGGAGAAGATGTTAATAAGTAATGAAACAAAGGCTCCGTTATTGAGATTAAATGTGCATTTGTCTGAGTACAAAGTTCGCGTTGCAAA
This sequence comes from Psilopogon haemacephalus, assembly GCA_013396835.1. Classification (NCBI taxonomy): domain Eukaryota; kingdom Metazoa; phylum Chordata; class Aves; order Piciformes; family Megalaimidae; genus Psilopogon; species Psilopogon haemacephalus. The sequence goes on along the minus strand of VWZI01019110.1, from coordinate 382,447 downwards.
GTGCAGCTGTGTCTCTGCCCACAACCCTGTAGCAGCCCCAGAGCCCTGAGTTCAAAGTCTGCTGCTTTCCTGTCACAGAGCTGACCGGGGCAGGGTCTGACCAAAGTTCAGAGTTCAGTGTCTGAAGGATTGCTGGCTCTGTCTGCTGTGCTATCTGACGCATTGGGGATAAGCAGTAGTTGGCTTAAGATTATAAGTACAAACAAGAAAAACTTCCCGGGCTCTTTTCTGATGTGTCAGATCTCATTAAAGAAAGAACATTTTGGAAGGAGTCACTGAACTGCTTAAAAATAATGTGCTGTATAATAGAGTGACCTAACCAAACCCCACTGAAGGAACAGACTAGTAAAATGATGCACGTAGGGAATAGCACCTGTTTGTGTTCTCCTTCCTCCTGAGATTGATTTCAATGAGGAAGAATGAACTAACTCTCTATATACAAAGAGACAAAATGGAACTCTTATATTTTTAAAAGAAAAGGGGAATTAAAAAAAAAAAAAAGAGCAGAAAAGCTAGTCCATGTGTTTCTTTTGTGTCATGGTAACAGTGTTCCACACTGCAGGGGTGAAAAGAACTTAGTATGTCTGGATGCCCTGTTTCCAAATCCTCCTTTTTCTCCTCCTTCAAAGGCTTTTTAGGAAGCCAAGCCAAAGTTTCTTATTCAGAAAGGCTGCAAACCCCACCTGTGCAGCTTTTTTGATTAGCTGTGGTCATATCAAAGTCTGCTGTACCCAAACACAGACCCTGAGTGAGAATAGAGATTGATGGCTGAGAGCAAAGGCTGGTACAAACACCCTTGGAGGAATCTATATTTCAGGCAATGCTGTAGCAGTGGTACAGACAAAGTTTCCTACCTGTTGCCCCGTCCCTTCTCAAGGAAAGGATGGCAAACCATGGGTGGTAAAGCAAGTTATCAGTGCTCAGTGCCCACAGCATGCTGCAGTTCTAAGCAGACTGCTGTCATCTTACTTCACTGAAAAGAAGATGGATGTTCAGAAAACTTTCTCAGACATCAGAGGTCTACCCTGTTTGTATCACAGCTTCCATTTCTCTCAGTTCAGTGCATTTAATCACCAAGACTCACAATTAAATCCAGTATGTAAGAACTGTAATAGCCAAAAGTGAGTTCTGAACCAGAAAATGTGTGTGCTTAGATATAATGACTTTTCCCCTTCCAGCAAACATTAATGAGTCCATCAAACACTACAGAAGCCTTCCTCTGGTGAATTAGTCTTAGGCTTTTGCTACTACCCCAAGTATAGTCTTCTGCTTCTGAGCAATGGACTTAGAAGCTGACAGAGCTAAAAAAAGAAATGGGGGGGGGGGGTTGAACCCCAACAAACCAACAAAAACCCACAAAAAAACAAAAAACCCTCCTACAAAAAAACCCCAAAACCCTAACAACAAACAAAGGACACAAAAGAACAACATAAGTAAAGGTAGCTAAGGTCTAAAGATCCAAAATAATGTGTTACAAGGGCTGAACTCTTCCCAGGAGAATTTGGGGAAGGAATAATAACAGGAACTGCACCTCTGATGTTCCATTTCTATCCTGGACTGTGGAAATTCAGGAGTATTCAATTTTTTGTTTGTTTATTCGTTAGTCTTTACTGTTTCCATGCAACCACTGTAATAACCGGATGAAGTCACTAAGACTAGTAGTAAGTCATTACACTGTCAGTCCATGTGCAGAATTAGTTAATTTTGTCTGCACTGATGCAAATCCATGACATAGCAGCTGTTGGTCCCATTGCTGAAGTTCCACCTGAGTCCCCGACATCTCTGCTACACTGATTATACCTGGCCTTTAAATCTTTGTTTCCCAAGAAACTCTGACTACCACCACTACTCTCCCCTGCATGGCAGGCTACTGAAAGCATACAAAAGGTGAGGATAAGATGATCAAATTAACAGATGGAAAACACGTATGTTGCTTAACAGCAGAAGCACTTCAAATCATATGGGTAGTAACTACAGATTTGAGCCTTGGCTTGCCTCATGCAAAAAGATTGCCCTGTGAAGTTATTACCTTGTGTGCAGTGAGTTTCCTTCATTGTTTTTTCTTGGCATTGACCACATCATTAATAAAAATGTTTTTATAGGGGAAGCTGTAATGGAAGGAAGGAAAAGAGTCCCTATAGCCTATAGTGGTTAGTAAGGTTGCACTGGCTAGGGTTGTAGGCTGAAGTTCAGGTACGTAGTCCAAACCAAGTGAAACAGGAACTTGGACCAGGTTTCCAAGGTAGCAACAATTCTAGCTGTTGGCTCTGCTAAAGTAGCTATGTGAATATTTGTATCACTGCCTCTTGCCTTCCCATCCTCATGAGAGTCTTCTGTGCCCACATCACCTGGCTTTAGTTAGAAGAATAAACAGGAAAATGACTTGCAGGTCAATTTTTGGTCCTTTCCCCTTCCCTTCCCTTTTCCCTTCCCTTTCCTTTTCCCTTCCCTATCTGAGTGTATCTGCTTTTGCTTAAATTTGCTTACTTTCTCAGCAGATAGTTTGAAAATCAACAGTCTATGGCCTGCCTGAACCAAGAATCAGATCCCAGAGTGGAATTGTGCTGGTACTAATTGACTGCAGACCTACTGTGATCCTAGGGTTTAGAAAAGCCTAACAGGTAAGTAAAAATCAGAATTTATTCAATAGGCTGAGGCCCTTAGAGAAGAAGAGTATCATTGCTATCTACTTCTCTCTGAAAAAAAATAAAATGGCAGTAAAAGGGTATGTACATTCAGGATCAGGATTTTGTTATCTTCAGACTAATGTTTTTCCACTAGGAACATGTACCTGTGAATTCTTGTCTTCCCCGTTTACACACTCCCCAGCCCCTGTTTTCAAACCCCTTCAGCTAAGGCTATCAACAAGGCCATCTTCCTATCTAGCTTTCCTCTTCTCCTTCAAATTCAGATGTCTTAAGAAAATACAGAGGAATTTAATTTGGCAAGAATACTGAAAGAAACCCAACAAGAATAGTCAGAAATAGGATTGGCACAGATGCCCTTGGGCTGGGTTTTTTTTTTGTTTCTGACTGTTCTTTTGGTTTTGATCTTCACTTCACAATTCTTCTTTCCTGCATGTATTCTGCATTCAGTCCTGTCCACGCTGGAGTGGTAGAGTAGAGTAGTCTGCAGCTAAAATTAAAGCAGTAACTTAGGGATATAGTTAAGGCAAACTCTCTGCCACTCTCTTGCTTCTTCCTAATACAGGCTGTTACATCAGTAAAAAGGTGCTTGTACAGATACTTACAATGCTCTGTAAAGAAAATTGGCATCTAGTATTTAATGTCCTATTTCTACAGTAAAGCTGTTGGCTCACCAAGACTTTTCATGATAGAATTACTTCATTTTGAAAATCATATTTCAAACAAAATAAAATGTATATTGGTACTGGTACTGGGTAAATGTTAAAAGCAGGAAAAGTCTCTGGGTAGCTCACTGCTTTATCTTTGCTTGATAATAATGAAACTAGCACACCTTAGAGTGGTGAAACACATCATTACAAAATTAGAAGGAAATAGTGAATGAAAATAAAGTAATTTTTATAGACATACATTTGCAATGTAAGGACTTCAAAAGAGTAATTCAAACAGTAATGTTTGGGGTTTTTCCATCCAGGTTAAATCTTTCACTGGTAAGAATCTGTTTGTTTTTTTTACACTTTGGTTCTATAGCATAGCCAACCCTATGTAAAATGATGAATCATTACTTTTCTAAGAAAAAAAAAATATAGTAAAATAATAAAATTTGCCTACAACCTGTTAATTACAGCATAACATTGGTGAAAAATTAAAGTCATTATTATTAAAGGACCTTATTCCTTTTAGTCATTCTTCCTGACATGAGATTTCATGTGAGAATGCAGATTTGTATTGCCTCTGTGTTAAGTGGAAGTTCTGCCTGATCTCATCTGTTATCTGGGTCTGAGCCTGGCTTTGCCATACTTAAAGATAGAGCTCTGTGGCTTATTGTGGAGGCGATGATTTTAAATTCAGAGTTCAGAGTGTGATAGAAGCTTTGGTTTACTGGGATCTCAATTCTCAAAGAAAGTCTCAATGAACTGCTACTTAAGGTGTGAGTGATTTAAACATTAAACAATATTTTGATGAACAGACCTAGAAGGATCTTGAAGAGTTAACGCAGGATTTATGTCTTGACAGTGTTTCTTTTAGCTTATTCTTCCTTTCTGTAAGTCACTCTCACATGCTGGGATTGATCCTTTGTTCCTCCTTTTGTTCATCAAAGTGCTCCCTGCTTGACTATCAATGTGGACACATAGTTTTCATCTGTGGAGAATTTTCTAACTTTTTAGTCATAACTGAAGATTGATGTGAGAAGTTCAGCTCAGTGAATTACATGACAAATCTGCATCAGTGCAGACGCCATCAGGGAGACAGAGAGACTGCCTGTCTGTCTTGCCAAGTATCTCAGCAACCCTAGGACAGAATCAGCTTCCTGATGCGCAGTGTATGTGACAATCAGATCTGCTGACTTTGTGATATATATTTGATATCAACGTGTGCAAAATCCTTATTAAAAAAATTGTTTCTGAATGAGAGTTTGATGCAGCTGGGTATATATATTCTGTGCTTCGATTCTGTTGGAGAAGGAGAGGGAAGGGAAAACACTAGGGTATTTTAGCATGTTGCCAGCTGTGCCAGTGAGAAGTGCGAAGATTAAAAAGGATCAAGTGTGTTCCTCACGGCTTTTAAGGTGTGTGCCTGCATGTGTGGGGTATGTTGCATAACGCAACTTAAACAATCAATAATTAGCTTTTGCTTACTTATGTGAATTGAACTTACACTCATATGATATTTTGATATATTTAGACAGATTTCAAAACCTTGTGCTGTTTTTTCATGCTTAATATGTAACATAAGTGTGCTTTTATTTCCTGTGTTCACAGACAAATTTGCTTCCTTGCAGGCAGATGAATTGGTTACTTTTCAGACAAAATAAAAAAGTGCTATTTGGAAATACATTATAGCATGGTCTGGTCTGGCAGGGAGACTGGCAAGTACACATTACATGAACAATAGGTGCTCAAATATATTGCTACAGCTAAAATTGCATTTGCTGAAATGTGTATAGAAGTCTCTGAGAATGCATGAAAGATTTTAAAAATGCCCAAGTTTTTTTATTCATGTTCCATTTAGATAGCTCACTTTAAATTAAGAGTGAAATGGTTTTGACTTGCTTGCTTTCAGCAGTTGCCATTGACCAAAGAAGTTTAAAGAAGGTTAAAAAAAAAGGTTATATTCAGTAACATTTTTTTTTGGGAAAAGATCCTTGAATTAAATCTAAGACAACTGATTTTTCATGGATTTCATCTGAGCCACAAGCTTTAGGGCAATGAGACTGATTTCTTTTTCAAAATACCAAATCACTTTGTATGAGGATAGAGTCTAAGTTTTAAATGTTTGTCTCAGTTTTCTACCTTTAATATGTTTTCTGGATGGAGTTCTGTAGTTTGGAATATTAGTGATGCAGGGTTTGCTTACTTTGACTGGTATCAGTAACCAGGTGCTAGCTGTGCATGACTGCCACAGTGAAATGAAGCTGGTGGCCAGGAAAGCACACCCATGAAAGAGAAGAAAAATCCTGGAACAGCAACTTAGGAAATTAGCCAGCCATCTTCATTGTCATAACATGATCCTGGCAAAAATACTTTAATTTCTACATATCTTCATTACAGTGTCTTCTGTGGAATTCAGCAAGTGCCTTTGGGTCCACCTTCTATAACATAGTGTCAATATATTCACAAAACTAAGCAGATAACAACCCTCAAAATGTTATCTGTATGCAAAAGGAATATGTGTATTTAGTTTACTTTCTCCCCTTTTCATGCTATAAAGGCAGTTTTTACATAAGAAGGATTAAAATCAATGTTGTGATTTAAGCAACTTGTCTCTAATTGTCATCAGATTTTGCTTTTCTGTGTTCATATACCATTCATTTCCCTACATTGCCACAGATCTTTGTGGCAAGGAGCTAATGTAAAGAAGGTAGTTCTGGAAAAAAATAAATAAATCCTGTATTTCCTAAGCATCAGTTCAGTGAATCTCCCTCCAAGCTGCAAAGCCATTCAGATGGTCAGGATTTTAACCAAGGCTATAGAGCAAAACTTTTCTGTTGCACAAAAAACCAAACCAAAACAAAAAAGAATAAAAAAGGCAAGGAACATTTAATGATCAAGCAGAGATGATAGGACCTTGGCATATGAAAAAAAACCCTGATGTAGTAAATCAAAGGAGGCTGTCTTGAGTATAGTAATATTTTTATGCTAATAAATTAGTGTCATAAGTGATTTGTCAATAAGATGTAGAATATGCTATGAAGGAAGTCAGACACTATTTTTCTTTCAAGCAGAAAAATAGGGTGAGGTCATAGTAAAATTCTCAGCAAATTTTTCTAAGAAAGATGTTGGTGGTCTGCATAATACTTGCATATTTACATTCCTATGTGTCTAAGATATCTTATATACCTAAGTTACATTAATGGTTTAGAAGAGTTCAGTAAGAATTGTTATGCTAAAGAGCTGCATGGCTATAGTGAATGTGCAGTCCAGGGATGTGCAGTACTTCCAAGGCAGTGGCTCCAAAACTTGCTTGAGAAGAGCTTTACCAAAGGTAGGATGGGAAGAGGGCAGGGTGGGGAGAGTCTCATGGCCCATTCCAACTTTCTTCTCACAGACATGCATTTCATAGCTGCCATTTTCAATGAGAACTGCATGCCCAGATAACAGAGGTTGTAATGTCTGTCCATCACAACACATACCAAACCATGCCCACGTCTCAGTAACACTAATCTCATGTTAATGTAGTGTAGACAAGAATTCTTGGCCCACAGCCATGCACAAACCAGATGTGCTGTTTAAAAGGATGTGAGTCACCAGTCCCCAGGTGCTAGAACGGGAAGGAATTTGAACCTGGGTCTGTGGCTGTATTCATAGCTTCATCAGCAACATAGATAATGGGATCAAATATACTCTCAAGTTAACAGGTGACACCAAGCTTAGTTGTGTGGCTGACACACTGAATAGAAGGGATGTCATCCAGAGGGACCTTGACAGGCTTGAGAAACGGGCCTGTGTGAACCTCAGGAGGTTCAACAATGCCAAATACAAAGTCCTGCACACAGGTTGTGGCAGACCCCGATGTGGAATGAAAGGATTTAGAACAGGCATAAAGAGAAGGATTTGGGGGTACTGGTGGGTGAAAAGCTGCACTTCAGCTGGCAATGTGTACTCACAGCCCAGAAGGCCAGCTGTATCCTGGATTGCATCAAAAGATGCATGGCCAGCAGGTCAAGTTAAGTTGATTCCACCCTTCTGCTCAGATTCCATCATGATGGAAAGGACCCTCAAAGGTCCTCTTGTCCCGCCCCCCTGCAGTGAAAAGGGACACTTACAACTAGATCAGGCACAGAGCCACATTGAGTCTGATCTTTAATGTCTCCAGGGACAGGGCCTCAACCTTTGGCAACCTATTCCAGTATTTTGCCACTCTCATTGTAAAGAACATCCTCTTTATGACTAAGCTAAATCTACCTTGCTCCAGTTTAAAACCATTGCCCCTTGTCCTATCACTAAATACCCTTCTAAACAGTCCTGCTCCAGCCTTTCTAGGCAGGTTCACTTCCCTCACTATGGCATGAAATGTAGCTATAGGGGCACCACAGAACCTTCTTTTCTCCAGGCTGAATAGCCCAAATTCTTTCATCCTGTCTTCTCCAGCCCTCTGATCATTTTTGTGGCCCTTCTCTGGGCCCACTCTAATAGGTCCATTGTCTCTCATATGCTGAGGACTGTGGATCTAAACACAGGATACCAGGTGTCCTATGAAGAAAGGCTGAAAGAGTTGTGCTTCCTCGGTCTACAGAAGAGAAGGCTCTGGAAAGAATTTTATTGCAGCCTTCCAATACTTAAAGTGAGCTTATAAGAAAAAAATGGGGACAAGCATTTTAGCAGAGCCTGTTGTGATAAGAAAACAAGTAATGGTTTTAAACTGAAAGAGGGGAAATGTAGTCTAGATAGAAGGAAGAAATTGTTGGCAATGAGGGTGGTGAAACACGTTGCTCAGAGATAGATGCCCCATCCCTGGAAACATTCAAGGCCAGGATGGGCAGGGCTCTGTGCAACAAAATCCTAGTTGATGGCACGCATACTCTTTGTAGGGATGGGTGAGATAGATGGCATTTAAAGGTCTCTTCCAACCCAAACTATTCTATGATTCTATAATGGTGCACTAAAGGGTCCAGGCCAGTCTTACATGGCTCTATTCCTGGGCTGGTTGCTCCCAGCAGTCAGAGGATACTGAATCACTGCTGCACCCAAGCAGTAGTCTTCCATACTGGTTACTATGCCAGCCCTCAGAAAAGCCATCCTTCAGACCACACTGTCAAATATTCTTCTGAACACCAACCCTTCCAACTCCAGTCACAGTTAATTCTGCCTTTGTTTGCCTTAAATATAGCTTTTCATCTGTAGTCACTTCATTTCTATACTCAACTGCCTGAATCTAGAAAACAGATGAAGTAGCTACATCTTCTCCTAAACCTGGTGTAGTCCAACACACTAAAGACATGTTTCCTTTTCAATCTACTTTTTATATTCCAAATATTTTTTTTTCCACAAAGGAGCTGCTGCTTTCCTTGACACATCTGCACTCATAAGGACACAAAAGACTTAACTGAGTCCCCAAGTGTGTGGGCCTTAATTTCTCCTAGTCTTTGCACAAACTGTATGAGGATGGAGAGTTGTCCTCTCTTGTGTGCTGTTAGTCCAGTAAAGCAAAGGCACAACGAAGGTGCAAGTCCAAGGTAAAGAAAACTTTTCACCAGGGAAATCCAGGATTCATTCTTTATCTTTGAATCTGTATTTGTTACACCAGATCCTATTGCATTCAACCTTCCTCTATTGCTGCTTCATGCATACAAAATTACAAGTGGGAGTCCAGTCCAACCATTTGGCATTGCTCTCTGTAGCAATATTAAGGGAAGTCAAAGGTTTACCAAAACTATAGAGAGCCATACTAGTGCAACTTTGATCTGTTTGTTTTAATCCATTCCTGCTTTGAACAGATTTGGAAGCTGCATGTTAAAAGTGGTATTGCAGTTGTAAGGCCTCTGGAACTTGCTGGGTCAGCAGCAGCATAAAAGACAGCTTTGTAATCTGCCTAACATGTAAGACACTGAGAAAAGATTTTCCATCTCCAGCCAGTTTGGACGGGTATAAGACTGGCTTGTTTGCCATATTTTATAATTTCTGCAGCTGCAATTATCTTCATGCAGCAAAATAGTCTTCTATTGGCACTTGTTTTACTACTCATTTGGATATTCTTGTAGATATGTGTCAAGTATGTGAATATTAATCTTTCTTATGCCAAGAGGCTTTTAGCCTTTCCCCCTTGCTTTCAGGTCCTCAATATCTCTTCTCAAAGTCACAGGCATCATTAGTGGCTGGTAGATGGCTGTGCCATTTGCAGCATGATGAAAGCAAATATATACTGTATGTACCACTCACGCAGATATACCAACTGCCTTATTTTCACATTATCATCTGTAGTGCTAATCTGGGATAAGACCTCCTTCTGTAGACATTCCCTGCAGTTTGAATCCATTTCTAAGGGATTAGGGACAGCACAACAGCTAGTGACTCAGAAGCAGGTCCTGAAGGCCAAACCCCAGTGCATCCTTCTGCATGTCATACTGCACATTTTCAGACCCACCTCTGCACTGTGTCCCACAATTGTAATTTCTTCTCATGGGTTTCTGATTTTAGCTCATGATTCCTGGGCAGATGCTTATTCCTATCTCTGGCTGATGACCCTTGGTTTGACTTTCTGCTTCCTGATTTTTTGCCATGAACACTTGGCTCCTTTCCCAGTTCTGGACATGTGCCCTAACCTTTGGGCTGAATAGCCCATGCTCTAGTCTGTAACCCTAGAAGGCCACCAGGTCATCTGCAGTGGGCTATACTCTAATTTATTCAATAATAAATATAATCTTGCAGATACAGTGTGGGTTTGGTTTGGTTTTTTTTTAAGACCACTGCAACTATTTATTTGTAACATGATGTTCTGTTAGTGTCTTGCTAGATTGTTAAATTCAAACTTCTCCTTTCCATTAGTTTTCTTATTGCATTTAATGACCATTATTTCTTTGGGGAGAATATAATTATACCTCAGACAGTGGAGCAAGCAAAGAGAACTTAGCATATATACAAATTTCAAAGTGGTGGCTATAATTCCAATAAATTACACAAAAAAAGGCAATAGCATCAGATTATTGCAAACTTCCATTTCATTTTTATATGAAATGTTACAAACATTATTGATATACTGTAGATATAATTTGCTTTTTCTTCTGGGAGTTCACAGTGTCATTCTATTACACATGATATAAGACTGTAAACATGCACTCAAATCTAGTAATTCAGTCTTCTGACTGAAAATATGAGATATAAAGCTGACAAAGTATGAAGGAAAATTTCCAGATGAAATAGGAAGAATTGAAGCTTATAATGTGTGTTAATGTTCAGGTGGAAAAAGGGTCAGATTGCTTTGACAGGAAAATTAATGGAGAACGAATATAGAGCTGAGTGATAAAATTAACTTAATCAGCTACAAGTAATATGGAATACGCAATAATGTGGATCTGAGTTAAACCCCCTCATGCTTTTATATATACTACATATATCACATTGTTTATACACAAAGATGTCTAACAGAGGTTGTTATACACAAATGCTCAACAGAAAACAAGAATCACAAGATATGGTTGGATTTTGTTTACATGTGCTCATCAGCAGTGCAGAGATAAAACTCTCCATATAGGTGCAGTGTTTTTGCTTTGTAATATGTTGATGGAGTTAGGTATCTAAAATCAAATGAAAAAATGATCAACCTGTCCTGCTTCTCTGACAAAATATGTGACGGTTGTAAATCTAGAAAAAGTGCAGTTGTTATTTTGCTTTAGCCTAAAATCAAATTATATTATAGTCCACTGTTCATCATTGTTTCATAGGAATGTGAAGCTTCTTGGAGATATTTAGATTAAATTTTCTATTAAATTACACAAATATACTTGTCAAATGCATCTTCTTGCGCCCTTTGGGAAGAGAATCTGTCCTGTACTAGAGTAACTTTCATGGAAATACATATTTATTTATTTTCTTCTGAAGCAGTCTAGCTTAAATAAGAGATAGCAGGATGTTGTGACATTTAGTGGATGGTGAATTGAGGCTCTCCTTTGCTTAGTATAAGTGAAGTGGATGATGGAAAAAGCAAGTTCAGTGTAATGCCTTGGTGTGCTTCTTCCAAACTGATCATGCATGATTTTACATATTAGACTATCACTTCAGAGAAAGAAATGTGGTGAAATAAATTAACTCTTCAACTTGTTGTTCAGTTAGATTTTGTTGGTATAAAAAGCTAGAGCAGAAAGGTAGTGCGTAGCTTTCATATAAACTGAGATTATTTACCTGGTGTAAAGCTCTTTAATGGGACTGCCCTTGAACTTGTGTGACATTCACCATGTGTAATGACACCCGTTTAGTTTGTTTTTTTCAAACATGAATTAAAAATGGAAAGTACTTCCAGTACTTAGTAAGTACCAAGAAGTCAAATCCCTTGGTACCACAGAGGTCCTTTCTTCATTACAGGCAGGTAGTTTCCATTATTCATATTTGGTAGCATTTAATTTTAAATCCTACCATTACTTAAAAAGCAAGATATTAATGAGAGATGTTATTGGAGTGCTGTCTTTTAATTTGATATTGTTCGATCCATCTGTTTTAAAATTTCAAAGAATAAAGCTTCCATTACCTAACATCAAAGAAGATTTTTATAGGTAAGAACATCTAATTCGTGCCTAGTTCTCTTTGACAGCCAATTGCTTTTCTTAAATCTTCAGCATTTACTTCTAGGTTAATCCTCTTGCTTCACTTTAAATAATTTCTCTGATTCCTTGATATTCATACATTGCAGTTAGTTATATGTAGATATTTTTCATACTGCCCCCATCCACTTAGCTGATGACTAGCCAAGTAATACATACTTAGCACTTTTAATTTTACCTCATAAATCAATCATTGCAGCTCCAAAATCAGTTACACTTTTTTTCTTAAACCATCATTCAAGACAAAGAGTCCATTATGCATGTCTGTGAATAATATATTAATGGTGTGGTTTAAATTCATAAACAATGTTGCACAATTAACTTCATAAAATAGCTTGCTTTGAAAATTCTACAACTGCTATTTCTATAATAGTAGCTATGAGACGACAGCATTAAGCCTAGCACTGTCACTCTGAATTGTCACTGGTAAAGCAGAGGACTCTTAAATGTGCAATTATGATAGAAAGTGTATTTCTTGTTACAGATTTATTCCTTTAAGTACTTTTTCAGAAGTTTTCATCTTGTTTTGTCTTGCCATGCACTAATGGTCTAAGGCAAGATTATTTCAGTGAATGGTTTTATTAATATAAAGAAATACTGCTAAAGACGTTTTTAAAACTAGGATAAAAGAACTCCACTCATTTTTCACTGCTGTATGTTGTTTAAAAAAAAACAAAAAAGGTAAAAATACTTCTCTACAGATTTTCCCCTTTTTCTCTCGGGAAACACTTTTGTCTTGGGATGGAAATAAAGATGTAATGAACAGCAGAATCTACAAGAAAAGCAAATACAAACCAAACAAAAAAGGAAACTTATTTATGTTGATAATTATTTGTTTCAAGTTAGAAGACTAAGCTAACATTCAGATTCTATAGGCTAGATGGAGTGCTCGTGTCACTAATGGAAGTAGTCTTGCTGCATTACAGCATGCTTAGGTAAGGCAGAGAAAGAGTTGAAAAAGGCATTACCATGCATTCAAATCTGGGAAGCCAAGGTGCAAAGAGATAAAGCAATTCATACAGTATTACACAAGTTGGTAGGAGAATCTGGAGTGTGAGCCCCTGCCACCCAGCTGAACTGATCTACAAGACTATTTATTCTATAATCTGTTTCTACGTTCTTGCCTATTTAATCTTCCCCTCATACCAATTTTTATAAGTATGTCTCCACAGAGAACTCCAGCCTAAGAAATGTTTCTGCAAGTGAACCCTAAGGTTTTATAGTAACACTGTATAATCATTATGTGGGAGGTAGTCAGAGTTAAAATGGTTCAAATTATCATTAGAAGTGAATCATTTCAGCATGGGGAAGCAAGGTTAGCTGTCTGCTTAGTGCTGCCTTCCCATCGTTTACCATCAACAGCAGCCGTTCCTATGGCATTACACAACATTGCGTATGTTTAGCCAGATTGCCCGCTTCTGCTGGGGATAGGTGGGACAAAATAAATTCACCCCCTCACCCCCCTTCTGCTGTGATGGGGAGGAAATCCCTGACAACCCCCACTTGGGATTTCTCTGCATCACTTTCTTGGAATGGGAAACTTTGGCCCATACTCTATGGCTTTCTGAGAGTGTGTATGTGCTTAGGGACAGAGAAAAGGTTGGGAGGAGATGCTGACACTCATCATCTACCTCCCTTCTTATGGCCAGGCTCCTGCAGCCACCCACAGCAGGGTAGTTCAGAGGAGCTGCTGGCCACTGTTTTTCTCAGGAATGCTGTTGAGAAAGATGGCTGCTTCTTTAGCTTCCCTCGTGCTTCTCCTGTCCATTTTACCCTGTTATTACTCTCTAAATTAAAGGGGATTGGATAGCACAGCCTTTCTGTAACCTGGATATGGACACACAAGGGCTGTGTGGTCAAAGCCAGTGTCATCCTTAACCTTTGCTCTGCAAAAATAACCAGGAAGAAGTTATCCATGCCTTATAGCTGCAGTATGGAAATACAATAACATGGATTTGTAGCTGTTTAAGAGCTAATGCTCTATTTTGATTCTGAATTATAAACAAGAGAAAGGAACTTTCTGGACATTCTTTTGAACACAGATCAAATGAGCAGGGCATTGGTTGAAAAATAACAATAATGATAAAATCTATATCATTAATTGGTTTGCTAAGAGGGATGAAACTTCAATGTATAAACAATTTTGTTCTCTCAGCTTTTGGGCACTGGCTTTGTCACTGTCAGTCTCTCTGACTCCTCCACACTGTGTACTAACCTTTTCCTGATAACACGTGGGCCTTACTGGTTTTCTATCTGGGGAGAGAGAAGAAGGTAGCATTGAAACCTTCTGGGCTTCCTCTGTCCAGGGGGGAAGACTGGGTTTCTGTATTATCTATAAATTCTAAATAATTGTATATAATTGTAAATACATGTAAATATAATTTTTATACATGCTTGTAAATTTACCTTGCTCTAAAATACAGCCTTATCTTACTTCCAAGCCATCTAATCTGGTCCATTTCATTTGGGGGTGGGGAGTGGAATTTCCTCACCCCTCCAAAGTAATACATAGGTACTAAACTGCTTATCATGCTCTAACAGTTCTTTCAAAGATTATTTGTTTAAACTGAAGAGTTTACCACTGCCTAATTGTACTGTACACGAAACTCCAAATCTGCCACAGTTCCAGATTCATAAAAGAGCATTATACAGAATATAGGCCTATTAATTTTACAGTCTAATTTCTGATTAGATTTTACAGCACCTCTGATGAATGCATAGATTTTACCTGTTAAAAATGATGACAATTCAATTCTGTCATTTTAAGTGAAATTAAAATGTGCTGCCAAGTAGGGTAATATTTTATGGAAAAATAATGAACAAACATATATATATATACATACATACGTATATATATGTATATATAATAATAATAATCCCAGAACCATGTTATTTCTGTTTAGGAAAAGTTGCCAAGTCAGTGGGACTAAGTGTTATCTATTAGTGCAGTCAAGAACCTGTGTGTCTAGTAACTGACAGCAACAGAAATTCTTCATTCAGGCTAATGTTTTCTAGCACAGCTCTGCAACATCTTTGTAGGTCTAATTAAAAGAGTCTGCCAGAGCTGGTTAAGGAAAAGCTTAAAGTGCTTTCTAGCACAAAATAGTTTTGCTAAAAATTAGTTTTTTTACAATGTTTCTTTCCCCCCCTTTTTTACAGTGTCTTTTATTTCAAAGGAAACTTTAAAAAGCAGAAATTTTTAAGAGGAGGGGAAAAAATGCAACACTGAAACAGTCTGTTCTTGACACATTTTAGATGCAAATTTAAATAAACAGCCTCCAAAACACAAATGGGAATGCCATAATATGAAAGTAAAATTTCCATTTTATTTAATGCCGATTTTAAATTTTGGGAAAAGGCTTATGTTAGTCTGAAACAAAGCCAGATTCTGAAACAGACAGAAAATGTCATTCTCACTTGTGAGATGACTTTCCATTTGCATTTGCGGATGCAAGGTATATTTTCTAGCTTCTATTTGCTACACTAATCCTGTTGACTTCACTTGAAAAGGATGGCACATTTCCCACTAACTTTATTAGTGACAGGATTGGGCCTTGATGCAATACCTCATGTCGCAGCAGCAAAACTTGTTGCCAATAGACTGTCTCGAGGGAGGAGATTTCCAGTAACTGCTCCCTGAGAACTATTCTAAAAATGCATCTTTTTAAAAAATTTTTTTTTTATTTTCTGTCCAGCCATCGGGATAATGATATACACCATCCCTAAAGAGAGGGGCACTGACTGAGCTGCATTGATGGCACCAGAGGTCCCTGCTGGCTTGTTCACAAAACAGAACTGGCAACTGACTCTGAAGATAAAAGTTCTTGACGTTTTTCCAAGCTGGTGGAATGGAGCTGAGTGACACGTAGAAACAAATAGAGGAGGGAATAGGATGATCTTGAACGACAGAGGAGCTTTTATGAAAGACTTACATGGGGGAGATGTGGGATGTGCTGTTCCACGCTTGAGTCTAGGGGATTTGTTGGTACAGTTGGATAATGTGCATGTTTGCTACCACTAGTATGAAATGCAGAAGAAGACAAAGGGGAAAATTCCAGATGAATTATTTATTTCCACTTACACAGTTTAAACAAAATACAACAATATATATCTGTTTCTTCCCCATAACTGGCTCCCTAATTGCCAATGTCTTAGGGAATCTGATAGAAGCCCATCCTCTCTCCTGACAAGGAAATGTACTGCAAAGCGAAATATTTGTCATTTCTCTGTTATTCTAATTCATGATCTTATCCTTCAGTCTCTTGCTCATTTAAGCAAACAGCAATAGTGCTTTTAACCTGAGACTTCAAAGGTAAAAATATTGTGAAGAGGTCCCCATTCTTTTTTCTTCTTGTCTCTGATCTAATCCAAAGTCTTTGAACATCAAAGCAGCTCAAAGTTTGGGGCAAGTTCTTAAGGATCAGGTTACAAGAAAGAAATTAATTGAATTTCCATGTTCATATTAAACATGGACCAGAACAAATATTAATATTCATGATTAGTTTAATCACAACAATTATAATAAATTGCTGCTTAATCTTTTTGTTTGGTACGATGAAGCTTGCTCATTCCATTGTATTGCTGTGAAAAATCCTTGACTTCTGTCACTCAGAAATTGCTTGGAAAAAAAATTCTATCCTAGGAACTACAAAGCAATCAGAAAGGTAAAATAAATTCCGCAAACAAAAAATATTGCTATTTTAATTACAGACACATACTGTCATGTAAAAGGTTAACAAAAATGAATCTTGTACCCTCAGTCTATTACCTCTAAGCAATTCTCATTTTCACATTAATTTTTGTAGGCTGTCATCTAAATTAAATACTTTTCAGCTCTGTCAGTTTATCTCTATGTATTCTCATTACAGCAGTCACTAGAGCCAAAGTATTTTAATCTTCAGTATAATCCCTACAGGACCATACTCTTAGCTACAACTTTAGGGTTCTACAAATAGCCTTTTCCTTTTAATCAGTGGCACTCCTTTGTGCACCAATTTTTGCTCTTATAAGGGCTTTCTACAAACAAGTAAGTTTCAGAGTCTTTTCTCACATTACCTTCAATATCCATGGTTAGGTAGCCATAAATCCTACATTTTCCCATTACTAACCTTCTAATTTTCGTGTTCCCAGGAAAGGTTCTAATAACATTATTCTCGTAGGTTTAACTTCTGATCATTTAAAAGCCAAATTCTAGGAACAATACTCAATTTTGGGTTTTTTTGTTTGTTTGTTTATTTGTTTCCTTATTTATCTTGGACATAAATAATAAAACCTATTAGTCCTAAAGCTAGAACCCTCTTCGGATCACTGCAGCCATGCCTGAATGTGTAAACCTGATTAACTGCAAGGATCACTAATCAGCCCTTCCAGAAAAGATGCCACCAGACAGGTCAGTCAAGTGGCCAGTGACTCTGTCACAGAACTACTTCTGACTTAGGTTATGGTATGTTTTCTTTTGGAGAACTTCTCTGACTTCAGTAGCACCACCTAAGAGATAAGGCACTTGCTTGAACAAAGTTGCCTGAAAATGCAGGCTGCTGTTGGTCATCTACCGAGGTGGGCTTCTGGGGAGTTTATTTATCTATCTACTAGTTAATTGTAAAGAGTGCTTAGTTGAAATTCTTAAAAATTACTACAAGGACCAAAATAAATTAAGAAGCTCCTTAATCCACAGCAGCTGACAGATGCAAACCAGAAATCCTCAGAAAACAATGCAAATCTCATGCAGTTTGTGGCATAGTGTCAGACCATGGCCAGGCATAGCAGTTCAGACTGTCTTGGTCAGTCACAGTCCTCTGATCAACCTGATGGCAGAGTGATCACACAGGAGAATTTCTTCAAAAGAAAGTCAACATTTGCAAAGATACAGAGAACATGCCTAAGTTTTACTTCAATACTTAGGATATAGTCATAGTGCACAAGAACCTGGATTCAGGAGCTGAAAAATGTTTCTGAATTTGCCAGCTGTAATATATTTTTTTCTGAAAAAAATATAGAATGTTTCAGCAGAAAGCCATCACTCAGTGTCCATGCAACAGCTTTAAGAATGTGAATAGAAGCTACATGGGTTTACCTCTCTTTTTTGGTTTTTTGCCTCTTTTTCCCCTTGCTTTTTAAGTGAGTGATAAAGCTTCCTTAAACTCAACTTGGTAGGATCAGTCTCTTTGACTAGTATCTCTTAGCAGCGTGTCTAAGTTTATTACAAACTTGGTAGGGAAAAATCAGTAATAGCCTGAATAGATTTTGTAGTGTATTATTAGTGACTGTGAGAGAACAGCAGGTATGAAACATTAGTCTGTAAAATACATTGCCCTGGAAACAGAGCTTAGTATACAACAAGCTGGACATTAGAATAATCTAGTCTAGTGAGCATAAAAGCATGAATGAGCAATAAGCATAGCACATTTATTTCAACTAATAACAGAAAGCCTTAATCTTTTGAGTGCAATACTGAAAGAGCTTGCAATAAAAAAACACATAAGGTTTTTAACCGATGAACCTGGGTTGAATTTTAAAGATGGGTTAGAAGTTCAAGTGGGCTTGGGTTGATGGCATGAGCCAGCCATCAATGGCTCCATTTGGTCTCATTTTAAACAAAGAAAATTGATGTTCATAGAGGCTTTTATAGTCACCAGCTTGTCAATATGGTAATGGCATAGTTTGAAATTGCTGGTGTGTTTGACAAATATAACCGTGTCTTGTCGGCATTGAAATGAGACCCAGCATCATCCCAGTGAACAATCCTGCACACAGACAGCTTCAGATTGCATAGTAAGAACATGGCCAACACGGAATCCTACAGAGCACAAGAAAGAAATGCTGTAGGAGAAGGACACAAATTACCCTTGAAAATGTAATGCAGGTAACTGTTGGATAAATATGATTTAAGCCAATTTAGAACTGTGCCAAACAAGACAAAATCCATCAGGCATTCAAGAAGAACATTAAGATCTAGCAAAATAAGAGTGAGTATCTGGACAATGAGAACCTGTCTTTAGGAGAAGGTTACATCTTGTTGCTGTCTTGCTGCAAATTTTAAATAGTGAAACCCCACCCAAAATACAGAATTTGATTTCACTGAAGCCAATGCAATTTTTTATATATTTTGGTGATACTGGATTATGGAGATGTAAAACAAGACAGTAATTCACAGAGGGATTTTATGCATATCAGTGTAGCTCTTTTTGCAATATAACAAACAGTTTGTGTGTGGTGTTGTATCTCTTGCTTTCTCCTGGATTCCAGCAAGTAAATAATACCTATTGTTACCATTTTTCATTTAAGACCAGAAGAGACAAGAGAAAGAAAATTAATCACAATAATAGGGTGAAATGATCTGCAAATGTGTTTTTTATCAGTTTGAAGAATTTGAGAAAGTGTTCAACAGGTTACTTTTTATCTCCTGGTTTATAGATTTTCATTCTACCAGGCGCATTCTAGCAGGATGGGAAAATGTTGCTAAATATGTCCACTGATATTTCAGCTCTCATTAAGAGATAGGGGAAAGAAGAGGTGAAAACTTCTAAGCAAGAAAACAGCTCTGAAATAAGAAGAAAGGTTGGATATCCTCTTCTTTTGCATGGCCCAATTTACCCCACAATTTTTTATTTTTTTTAAAACAGATTTTTTTTTGAAAATGTGAAGGTGGGAACTGAGAAAAGGCCGATGAGTCATAGAAAACAGAATTACATGTCTTCATGTCATGATTTACACTGTGTTTTACTCATAAATCCAGCTACAGCTTATTACTGGAATCGCAGTAGATCTCTGATACTGGGAAAGAGAACTTCAGTAGAGAATAGTGAGAGTCGTAACACTGTAAATTGTTTCTGCCTTTTTCTTTATAGAAAGGAAATGAACAAAATGTATTTACAGTTGAAAGGATAACTCTGGAAAACACATGAAACCATTTGTTTCAAAAAGCCAAGGATTCATCTGAATTGTTGTTTCTATTAGCTTTCTTTAAGCATCCATATAAGCAACATCAATCAAATACTACAAGTAGAAAATTACAAATCACTGGTACATAAAGTGGCTTGGGAGAGGTGAAGAAATGTTTATGGATTTAATTAACCTATATTGTATCAACTGGGCAAATTTAACTGCTTATTAATTATTTGTTAAATAACTGTGAATACTGATCATCTTTTCAAGAGTTTAAATATGCTCTAGATAAACCACATAGGCTTTTTTTCCACATAGGTTTTCTTTCCTCAGATACATTTTTTTTTATAGTAACCTTTTTTTGTACATTTCTGCTGGTAGACAATGCTCCCAGCCACTAAATTGTTTAAGAATTATTAGGGATATAGAATCATAGAATCACCTGTGTTGGAAGGGACCTCCAAAGGTCCTCTAGTCCAACCCCCCCACCCTGCAGTAAGCAGGGACATCCTCAACTAGATCAGGTTGCCCAGAGCCCAGTCAAGCCTTAGCTTGAATATCTCTAGGGATGGGGCCTCAAATTCCAGCCCTGGCAACCTGTTCCAGTGCTCAACCAACTTCATTCTCTAACTTAAAACCATTGCCCCTTGTCCTATCACTCCAGGCCTTTGTAAACAGTCCCTCTCCAGCTTTATTGCAGGCCCACTTCAGGTACTGGAAGGTGGCAATTATGTCTCCCAAAAGCCTTCTCTTCTCCAGGGTGAACAACCCCAGTTCCCTCAGCAGAGGTGTTCCGGCTCCCTGATCGTTTTTGTGGCCCTTCTCTGGACTCCCTCCATCAAGTCTATGTCCTTCCTGCACTGAGGGCTCCAGAGCTATAGAAAGTATCATACTTTAGAAGGTAATCATAATGAGTCGTGAGTCCTTACCCTTCTATTAAGAGAGTTAGCAAGAGTGCTAAAGAACTGATGTATCAAGAGTTTCAATATAATTTACATTAAAGAAGGGATTTTGGGGAATGAAAAACACAGGAAAACACAGACCCACTTGTATTTTGTATGAAATAAGAGTATTATGCTTAAACAAAATAACAAATGAACCAAAAGGAGGGGGGGAAGCACAGCATCAGGTTAGAGAAAATTCAACATAAAAATATTAGAAATATTTCTTTTTCCTGCTGCTTGACCATCTGATTCCTCAGATGGGGAGGAAGTGAGAAGCAGGAATCCCTAGGAGTACAAACTTCTCCTCCCTAAGAGAGCTTCCAAGTTCAGGTTTTATGGAGTATTTTCTCAAGGCAAGGTGCTGGTTTCCCAAATGAATCATACAGGGGTAGTAATTATAATAATATTGGTGGACTCAAAGCATTGCTTTTTAGTCCAAAATGTACTAAATTTTCTCCATGCATGCTTTTACTTTTAAAAAGTAAGTTTGGCCATTGTAATGCAGCAAAATATGTGCTCAGATGAAGAATGCAACCCAGAGATTTGCTGTGTTAAGTCATCAAAATTTAGAATTAATTTTCTTTTCCACAGAAATTATATCCATTTTTAAAAAATTAGACAAGAAAAAAGAGATGCAATTATTTAAAAATTGTATGTATAGAAACAGGTTATAGCATTGGCTGCATTTATATATGGAAGCATCTCCACATTCATACTCCTTGATTTTCAAAACAAGAGAAATGTTGGCAGTTCTCTAAAATATATGTCAAAAGTGGCAAGATAAATCTACCAGCTCTGGGATGTAACTTACATGAATATAACAGTTGCTGTCTGGTTTATGGTGAGCTGAACCACTCCTATGTCTCTGCCAGCTTTATGTCATGTGTGAAATACTGGTATGATGATCACCAGCACCAGTTGGATTTGTTATATAGGTAACATTTACTGAAGCTAACGTCTTCTAATAAAACCTAGATATTTGTATGCTAATAAAAAATATGCAAAGACATATATTTGGATCAGTTATAAAAGCACAGCTAATATGATTCTGATAAACTAATCACATAAAATTCAATCAAGCATAAATTTATCTAAGCTCACGTGGCCCATTAACATGAGTTCCTTAAGGGTTTTTGATACACCATTTAAATGTATTTGCCCATTAGGCATCTATAGGTAAAGAGAAGGAGTAATCACTTCCAACTAAATCTGTGATGTAAGGTAGGTAAGTGCCATTTTTTCTAAAAATATTTAATCCACATAACTGAGACCATGTTTTCCAAACAGTAAGGTACAGCGGCCAAAGAAGCCATAATTTTTCAGAATTTGTTAGTTGTTACTTTTCTGAGGGCTCTCGTGAGTAACGTTAGGAAATGTTGGGAAGCAATCCATGTTATTTCTCTTTCCATTATGTTATTGTGTGTCTGTGAGAATTGTTAACTGTAGATTACTCCAAAATTATTTTTTTTTCATTATAACACAAAAAATTAGTGAAGATATTCAGTGCTTTTGAATCTTTTGAGGCTAACCCTTGCCCTCTTTCCCTTGTCTCTCCCTCCAACTCTAGCAATGAAAAAAACACAACCCAAACCAAGCAAATAGTAACATATAAAAAAAGCCCCCAAAACATTATAGAGAAACAGAAAATATCGAATGCTCCTTTGGCATTTAAAACACTGGTGTTGTATTATTTCATCAATAAAGCATGCTTTCTTCTGAGGTATGAGGACTGAGTGGGCTAAATTATGTTAGGAAGAAGCACTTCACCACAATGGTGGTGAGATACTGGAACAGGGAGTGGTGGAAGCCCATTCCCTGGAGCTTTTTAAGGCTAGGCTGGATGTGATTCTGGGTAGTGTGATCTAGTGGAAGGTATCCCTGCCTGTGGTAGGGAGGTTGGAACTAGATGATCCTTGGGGTCCTTTCCAACCCTGACATTTCTTTGATTCTGTGAAATTAAGGTACCCTGTGCCATACTAGAAATTTGATATTTACTGTACACTCTGGTATAACTGAAATCAGGTCAAATAAACCAGGATTGTTTCTCTCTTATTTATTGTTACATAAAACAAGATAGTATATATATTATTTGTCTTATAAAAGGAGAAAAATAATAGAGAAATTTTGACAATGTGTCTCAAGTAAGTGACACGGTCTAGTTGTGGTGGTGTTAGGTCACAGGCTGGACTTGATGATTTCAGAGGTCTATTCCAGCCTGAAAAATTCTGTGATTCTGTGATTCTGTGATTCTGTAAGTGTTCTGAGTGAATGTATGGGTAGAATTGTAGCTTAAATGTATTAAAATAACTTACATTTTATATTATCAGTTTTCTATCAAAGGTTCTCTTGTTCATAAACCAGTAAGCAGGGAGGCAAATATAGTCAGTAAAACTATACGGGATACAAAGTTTAGCTTAACACAGCAGTTTCATTTATTTGAGTCAGAGCACTTCAGACCATTTGTACTAAAGAATATTATAACAAATTTAATATGTAATTAAAGTATTTGTATATTGTAAGACATTTTCCCAGTACCTCCATTATTTTGAAGGGCNTTTTTTCTGCTTCCTAATGGTCCTTTCCAGAACTTTACTCATTTGCAGTGTGATACTGGCTGCCAGATCACCGTATGTATAATTTGTACGTACTGTTCTTTTTATTTTAGAATGTACTGTTTCAACAACATGGCTTGTGTCATCATGAGAACCATGACAAAGGGTTATCCAGATTTCATGATAGCCAGCCAGAAAAATGGGGCTGTGAAAAAATATTGCTAATGAAAGTTCTGGGTGCAGAGTGGGAGAGAGGGCACAATACTTCTGTCTTCATTCAACCTGCTACTGCTGACATGGGGTGCATCTTTGTCAAAGGGGAAAATATGAAGTCTGAAAGAAATATTCATGTTCTGAATGGTTCTGGGTACTTCCATATACCACAAGTTTACCCTTGCATAAACCACAAAGTTTACCCTTGCATCATTAGTGATCCATAGGTAGTAACAGTGTTTTCATAGTGTTATACCTGCTCAGATACTACTTTCTTGCTCCAGTTTGCAAGTATTGACTCCAGACGGGTTATTTTCTGGACTTACTTTCATGGTATCAGGAACATCAGAACAATGTTCTCAGGAATATATTTGTTGTGTTTGTTTGTGTGCATGTGAGGAAAGTACAGGATATGTTATTCTGGCTAAAAACTCTGGTATTTAATTTTGCTAAAATATTAATGTAAAATACTCCTATCAACATATGGCCCTTTGATTCTTCCATGAAAAGAGGCTGAAAATAGTGTTTATTTACTGCTGCCATATATAAGACCCAAAGTGTCAGTTCCTGTCTATGGTCAAAAAATGCACACCCTCACCCTAAAAAATGCATATGGGAAAGTAAGTTTCACCCTAGCTCAAGCCTCAGAACAGATACAGTGTGTTAGAGGCATGGCCAAAACTCACCAGATGCTGCAAGCATATGATTCCTCCATGAGAGTTTATATGGTACAGCTGTCTTTAAATGTTTTTGTAATTGAAGAGATTTCAGCATCTGGTCCTTTGCTTATTACTCTTACATCAAATAGTCAAGATCTGAAGTCTACTTTTAAATAATACAGGAAAAAAAAAAGGGACTTGAGACACTAAGGGTACAGTTCTCACAGACGACTCGCTTTGAAGTACTTGCAAAATATAAGTAAACTGTATAATAATAATAAAGAAGCAGAGAAGTAGAGAATGATATGAGTTATGTATGCATACAAATACCTTCATAATTTTAAAAGTAGATAAATACCAAGTGTTATGCACCCTTTTTCGTTACATAAAGACCACATTACTCTTCCCTTTACACCTTATTGTGTAATTCAGCACCACCTCCTAACTGCTGAAGATTTGCTGCTGTCATGAACAAACCAGGATATGTGTTACGGTACAAACACCCTGCAAAAAAAACACACCCTGGACCACTTTTTCTTCTGGAAACACTTGTAGAGTTCCCACTGAATTCAGTTAGTCCTGGACAGTTCTTCTGAAGAAAGCCAGACCTTTCCACATGCTGCTTCAGATTTATGGATGAACACTGTTACAAGATTATGAGTTGTTTTATGATTATTGCTTATTTGAAGTCAATTATTGAAAAACAAATCATAACCATTTTAAAATATTTTGTGCGCCTATATAAGTTCTGGAATATTGGGTGATTTAATCCTCTGTGAAAGCTCCTTCAAAATAGTGGATAATCTGACATATTACATGAATTGAACTAGGCTGAGTCAAAGGTGGAATTTCATTATTTGTCTATGTAAGGCTGACAAACTATTTAAGAGTAATATTTACTCTGGAAATTAATATCTGTAAAGATATCTAGCTTCTCAACCACATCCTACAACTTTCATATCGTGACTGGATGCCATAAAGGAAGGCCTTCATTACTTTGATTGTGAGAGGTAGTTTTAGAGCTGCTAGGGGATTTTTTTGAGAGGCTGAAATAGCCTTAAAGGAAAATCAAAATAAGAGCAACTGCAGTTCTCCCAAGCTCTTCAAAGCACTTTATGTGATTTAAAAATAGGCTAGCATTAGCTTAAAAATGTTTGGGAATTATGTAATAGCATTTTCATTTTTGTTCTGAAAATAGTATGTCTTGTTACCATATGGCACAGATGCATGTGTTTCAGTTAAGCAAGTCATGACAGAGTTTGTTACTGGAACTGTAGCTTTGTTCATCATTTCCAAACTCATTATTGTAATCATCAAAGTGATCAAAGAAACAGTTGGTTTTGAAACAGTCACACAGATTCATTTTGTACTTCAAGAATGTCAGAATCACCATTGTATTTCAGATAGACTTCTTACTAGGTCAAACCCAGTCATTTCCTCCTTGAGATTTCTGATTTGCAATCATAAACAGTGTGTGTGTATTATTATATATATTTTTTAAATGTAAAATAATTAAATTACTAAAGTATAATAACAACAGCTGTTCAGTAAGTGCTTGCAATTCTGGGAAGGAATTTTAGTATAACCTCTAGAAATCTGTTTTTCTCTTCTAAGACCGATCCAACGGTCATTTACATTTTCCTGTCAGGATTGGCCTTCTTGTTATAGGCATCTCATAATTACGAATATGTGATATCTATAATAAATTGAAGGTATAGACCTCACCCACAGATGGTAGAAAGATAGGTAGATGTTAATCTTTTATGCTTGCAGAGTGAGTGTATGTCTGACTGTTTGGTTGTAGCCTGCACAGGAAGAACAAACAAATAACACATCACTACTTTCATGCTTCTTGAAAGGCTGACTTCAGTTGATTCCTTACTTGTACGGAGCATTTATTTTATATATTACTTCAATTTCCATAGATTAAGTAAATATGAACAAGTGGTACAACTCAGTGTGATATTAAATAACCTGCTAAATCCATGTGTTACATTATTTAATACAGTCTCAGTTGATTGCATCATATTGAAAGGTGTGCCTTCAGGCACCTATATGTTACCTAACAACAATATTTTTAAAAAACTATTCCACACGCACAATTTTTCTGTTGCTTGGCCAAGATTCCTCATTTTGTAGGTCTCTTGTCTACGCAAATATGTTCCCTAAGGTTAAGAATGAAAGAGGTCTCTACTACAGACACTCCTGATTGAAATAGAAGCTAAATTGCTGCAGTAATGAGAAATTTTCCTTTTCCCTTGATAATTCAGCAGCTTAGCATTGAAAAAAAAAATGTTGAGATACATGAAAAAAAAAAAATTAAAGTGTATTTCTTTATGATAGGAATTAGCTAATGAACCCACTATAGAAATGAAGAACAAAACTTATTGGTTTAATGGAAGTATGATCAAACTATATTATGAGATGTGCCCTCAAAAAAAAAGAGAATTTATAGGCACTGTGACATTCAGTAGCTTAGAAAATGCTGCTGCATTTCTGAAAGAAAGTGGTTAACAAACACATGATGATGAAGTTAACCTAAATCTTCCATTGGCTTAAAAAATAGGTCAAGTAATACATTAGTAGCTCTGCTGTAAGCCTGTACACAATCCGTGCATTCCAAAGTGAAAAACCTTTTGCTTAGCATTCCTCCACCTACTTTCATTCATGGTAGCTCCAGGTTAAAATATTTGCCTTTTCACACGTGTGACTTCCTTCTGCTTTCTTTAAAGTGGAACTTCGTATGTTCCTTAGCGATTAGTCTCAAACTAAAAAGATACTCGAGTAAGCCATTTATAATTATTTTACCTGAGTTTTAGAACTAGAGTATGTTAATGCAGGTATTATCACAGTTTCTAAGCGACTTGTAAACAAATTTGTTTCTCTTTTCTGAGTCTGTAACTTCTAGAAACATCATTAAGTTGGCAAACACCATGCAAAACGTCCAGACATTTGCTCAACACAAGTAAACAGAAGATGTGATGAAGGTCACTCGCTTTGTAGGTTCGCCTATACAGCCAAGTTCGTCTTGTATTTATCTGGATACTATCCTCTGACAGGAACGAAGGCTGAAGAACAACTTGACATGCAATGCAACTTCTTAAAGCACAGGTTGCGGGGGTGCCACCTACCAAAATGGAGGGCTCCTCTTGGAAGCTCTGCCTAAGGCTCTTTTTTTTTTTTTTTCTCGAATTGTATTTATCGCCTCACAGGCAAACAAACATCGCTTCGATGAGGCTTAGATGTCCCCAGTTCTCCCAGTTCCGCGAGGGGAGCAGTTTCAGAGCCCGGATTCTCCTCGCACCGCGATCCTCGGCGCAGAGAGGGCGGGAGGGGTGCTCCTGTCGCTCGGGCGCCGAGGTCGCCGCCCCCGCTGCCCGGCCAGGGCTGCAGAGGCCGCGAGGGAGCGAGGCGTGCCAGCAGCCCTGCGAGCAAGGCCAGCGGGGTGAGAGGCAGGGAGGGAGGGAGAATGGCAGGGCCCTCTTCCTCTACCCGGGAGCAGCCGCAGGTGCCAGGCCACTCTCTGCCCTTTGGCACCGGCAGG
>VWZI01019110.1:330194-353019 GCA_013396835.1 Psilopogon haemacephalus | reverse complement strand
ACATGCAAACAGCCTTGTGCCTGTGCTGCCCCTTTTTTTTTTTTTTTTTTTTTTTAACTGCGGATTCTGGTGATTTATTAGATTTTTTAATTAGAAAGTATTTTGGTTAAAATGCTTACCGTGTACCGAAGATGTTGCAAAAACAGTGACTTCTGGCTTTGGGGTTACGTTGTTGCTTAGCGAAATTGTAGTTGAAGTTGTCTTTTTGTGCCTCATCTCTCTGGAATTTGGAGACTATATTATTTCTGATTTTATTCTGGGGGAACCTGCCTGCAGTGTCTGACAGCTTACAGGCTGATTAGAATTTAACTGAGTCATGGCACTATAAATGTTCAGAGATACTGTAAAGCTTTCTTTAACAAAGAGTGCAAATCCATTCTGTGAAGACCTGTGGGGAGGAGGCAGTCACTTGTGGAAAGAGGATGGTCTGTCCATGAGTGAGTAGTAGAAAACTTTTTAATACTCATGTGTGATTTACTCTTTCTGGGGCTAACTGAATACACTAAGAAGTGACACATCGAGATGTCATATGACCAAGTTTTGAGTTGAGGCTATCTTGTGGCTATAACATGATTTAATGGTATTCGAGCAATTGTTGCTATACAGGCAGCAAGACTCGACATATAGACAGTGAAAGTTCTCAAGCAGAACGACGTTCAGGCAGGTTTGGGGTTCTGGCTGTCTGGGGCATCTGTTTCCCAAATTTGTGGTCAAGAAGTCTGACTTATTTTATCAGTGGTCTCTTTCGATATAGTTGACGCTGGCTACAAAGCAAGAGAGCAAGTTTGGCCTGAGCAAAAAGCCTGTGTAAGGGTATATGTTTTCTGTTGAGTGGGATGGAAGTGGTAACAAGTAGTGACTGCACGTTTCAGGTGGGGGTGAAATCTGATCTCCTGTTAGACTGATCTGTAGCTCTGAGTTACCTAATGAGTGAGATCTGTTAGTGGTTTTCAGATTTTTGTAGACCACGTATGCACGGAATACTAGATACTGTCAAGTGCTGAACAGTACTGGATTAACTTGTTACTATTTTTTTTCTAAGTCTTTAAGCGAAACATTACCAGATGAAAACGTGCTCTCTGTGCTTGTTTCTTTTTCTGAAGTGAAACACGAATGAAAATGGGAAGAAAATAAAATAACAAAAATTTACTGTAGTAATCAAAGCTATGTTGATTTTTAAAAAAGTAAAAAGTCAACTGATGTTTTTACATTGTAAACTTAAATGAATGATCTAAATAATGGCTGTCACAGCCTGCTGTGTTCGATAGCTGTATTTAGGGTGAATCTTTTCTCTAAAAGTCACCAAGAAAAATGTATTTTTTTTTAAAGTGATGCTGTAGAGATTATAGAACTCAGACATGAATTAACTTTTATGATAAGCATATTTGCCTGTAGGTTTTGCTTAACGTGGGATTGGTTTAAAAGATTTGTCAAAGGTTTGTTAGCTCTGAAAAGGCAAAATAAGCTTTAAGCAATCTTTATTTTTCTGGCATTTAACATTGATAAAAGGTTTCTGCAATACCAGCTGTAGTATTGTTAGCAGCAAGAGCACTCTTAATTTTACCAGGGATGGCGTGGGACAGTACTATATTAAAAATATAGACTATGTTTTGTGTTGTGCCAAGCACATGTATAAACTTGCCCAAGGCAAAGCCGAAGAGTTGCATTTCCCATACTCAGCTGAATTGCTCAAGGGTTGTGCTTGACACCCCCTTGCAGGGCTATCAATACAGACAGGAAGAGTGTACTATTTTATTAGAATAGCTCTTCAGAACTTACCTGAACCTCAGAAACCAGATGTTTTGGTGTGGTGTGTTTGGATTTTTTTTTTTTTTTTTCCTATATGTGGATGTCTAGGGAGCAGGGGAGGGCAGTGGTCCAAAAGAGAGACTGAGAAGGTGCAGGGGTTCTAGCTGGGCACCGGCCATAGGGGTACAGCCCCTTCTGAGTGGGGCATTGGTGGCTGATCTCCAGGCACTGGGGTTTGCAGATTGGGGCTCATCTGGGCTCCTCTCCCAGATGTTGGGCAGCACATGCTGAACAGTAAGCTAGAGGTGGGATAAATAGGAAAACTGTCCTGTGGCTTAAAAAGGAACAAGTAACCTTTTGGAATAAGAACTGCAAATTTTGAAGTATAAATCGTTACTGCTCAGCAGGGGTTTAATGACAGGCAAGCTGAAAGATAACATAGGGATTGAAACCTAAACAGGAGGAAAAAGTATCAAAGAATATGCACAAATGTACCAAAAAGACAAATGTAAAGTTAACTGCCTGTCTAAACAGTCCTAAACTAAAGGCAAAAAGGTTAATGGCAACAGCTTTGTGGTTTGCTCTGTCTTGCTGCCAAAAGTGTAAGAACACTTAGCTATCTGAGCTGTGCTGGCCTGCCTGTGGCAAATGTGAGGAAAGCTATGAGGAAAATATTTAAAAGGCTTGTGACATTGCTTTTGGATCGTGTTCGAACTTTGCTATTGCATTTGAAGATACCTAATTGACAAACAAGATGCGGTGGTTGACAGTAAGTACTTTTGGTGGGAATCTGTGATAATGTAAAAACTTTCATGCCTTCTCCAATGGGAAGATCTGCCTCAGGAAAAGCTACCAAAATGATTCTTTTGGTAAAGATGAATACCTACACTTAAGTGTTTCTGGGTTATTTATTTCAAATACTTGCAAATGTTAACTGACCTATTTAGCACTTGAAAGCATTAATTTGATAATTTATTTGACTGTCTGTTGCAGGTCACTTGGCTTGATAGTTGAATAAGAATAGAATCTAAGACTTATTTAAATAAATGTTCATGTATAGAAAGGGGAAAAAAAGCAGTTGCTAGCCATCTTGGGTTGGGTCAAGTCCCTCCTGGCATAGTCTTCTTATATTTAAGGTGTTACTGGAGTTTGGTGCTTCTGTTTAATTGCCTGTCCTGAAAGAAACTGTTTTCACTTACTTCTAAATACTGTTGTCTTCAGCAGAGAAGAAACCAATTTAACTTACAGGCAATATCAGATGAAAAGCAGAAGTTAGAGATCTTCTATTAGTCACTGGTTTCCAAGAGGTTGTATATAGTGTAAAAAGGAATCTTGGTGTTGGGGAAGACTTCTGAAGGCCTGCTTTTCCTCCTCTGGAAATAGAAAGTTGAGATCAGGCACTGGATGTAAAATGTTTCAGTCCTGATTGAAACTATTATTTGAAAACAAATGCCTAATGCATTTCTGTGTTAAGTTTTTGTGTCTTCCTCACTAAACAACAATACTTTTTTGTTTTAGTTGATGATAGGCTGATATTGCTTTGATGCTGATTTTTTTTTCACAGCAAACTTTAAGGTTCATGGCTACAGGCTTACTACTTCTGTGCCCAATACCACTGTGAAAAATGAGTGGGAAAGGAAAGTGAAAGGTCTTTTTCATTGATGTAAGAAGTAGGGCTTCCCTCAGAGATGAAGTGATTATTCTTGCCTCAAGAGATTGCCTTCTTGGGGTTTTGATCACCTATCCTACTTTCAGCAGTTTACAATATGAAACAAATCAACTTGCAGAAAAACTGGATATGCGAAGCAAGTGATCCATGTGCGAAGTTTCGGGGAATAAAAGTATTATTCTAGGAAAGTGTGGTGTTCGGTTTTTTGTTTTTGTCTTTGCTTTCTTCTTTTTCTAAAACATTACTGAAGAAATTCGTAGTTTTCCCCAGAAACAACAAATTCTTCTGTCCTCTTTTATCTGAACTCTTTCGAATCCTTTGTAGCTGCTTGGAACAATACAAAGAAGGCTGTTTAATGCTGACCTAAAGGAAATCCTGTCTATACGTTGAATGAACCCGAGGGCGATACATTGTGGAGTGTTTGTTATTTTGTTTTCCTCTGAGTTGTCTCCTTTTTTTCCCCCTTTCCTCTATTAGATAGAAATCTAACTTCTCTTGGAAGCAGGCATAATTAAATTCCTGCTCTACTTTACTTGTCCTTTTTGGTGAAGTGTTGAGAAGGCTTTGAAATATGTTTGTTTCTACCTTTGTAATTTCTCTGTTTATTTTGATTCCAGTGGTATCTCTTCCCCGTGCCCCACTCCCTGAGTTAGAATATCGATGGTGGGGAATGCTGCTGCTCTGTGGTGCAAAATGCCTTTTTACTTTGTGATTTATATAAGGGAAGAATTTCAAATGATGTCTGTGTGTAGTAGTTCAGGGTATTTACTTATTTTTCAGTTTAATTGGATCTGTTGCTTTTATTGCATCCAGTATGATACTGTTATTTCATGTACCTGAAACCTTCAAGTAGGTCTTTTTGGATGACAACCCATCGACTATCACCACCTGTATTTTTTTTTTAACCTCGGTAGCACATTGCAGCGGTCAGAGTTGGGTGTTTTCTCTAAGCTGGCGTTTGCCCAAGTGGTTTTGCTGATGGGGGAAATGCTGAGAGCTGCCCCCAATGCAGTCACTTCTCACTCTGCCCCTTTCCATCCTGCATGGCCTTAGCCATATGTAAGATCCACTGTGCCAGAGAAGTTGTGTTTGCAAAGCTTTTGTATGCAGTGTGATGGTGGGGTTTTTTTGTTGTTGTTTTGTGTGTGTGGTTTTTGTTTTGTTTTTTTTTTTAACAGAAGCTAAAGGTGTAGAAAAGAGGAGAGGCACTCTCCCTCTGCCAAGCCAGAGGAGAAAGTTCATACAAACAGAGGAGATAGTCTATCATTTGTTTATTGGTTTTATGGTGTTTGGTTGGTTGTATTGTTGATTTGGTGGTTTGCTTTTGGTGTGGGGTGCCTTTTGTTTTTTTTTTTTTTTTTTTATCTTATTGTAGTTAAATGTGTCTCGTAAAGCATAATTAACTTGCTGTTTGGGTTAACTTGGTGACGGGATTGAACATAACCTTTAATAAATGAGGCTTGTCGCAGGAACAAGGCTGCAGTAGTGAACAGTGATCTGGGCTGGCTCTAAGTCTCTTAAGTGAGCATCTGCTAAAAGAAGCAAACTACTTAGTAGAGAAGTTCTAAGAGATTTTTAAGGTGGTGTTAGTGATGCATAACCCTTTCTAACTGTAATATTATATAGGTTTTTATTATCCAGTATGAGAAAAATGAATATTTACATTTCTACTAGTTTAGCTTTTTCTGATTTTGTGGAGTTGAATGTTGCATTCGTTAGTTGTGCTGTGCTCTTCCTTGTGTGTGTATACATATATTTTAATTAATAGAAGTTCTTTTAAAAATACGGTTTTCATGTTCATAGGTGCAAGTTTGAAGTGTTAAGTACTAATTGCTTAACATGTCACAGGTGTTCTTTTTGAATGGCAGGAAGAGAAAGGGCTGTGGCATTGAATCAGAGTTGAATGTAGAGTTTGTTCTTGTGGAAATACTGTCTGCTTGATACAAGTATAGGTGATGCAAGTTGTTTCTGCTTATTTTGCTGATAGTTCTGTTTGGTAGATTTTGGTTTCTGAAGTTTGGAGATGCATTTCTCATCTGAAATAATGTTATTTGCAGTTCTTATTAGTCAAAGCATTGTTTTCTGTTGCACAAATAAAGCTGACAGAGGTATATTGGCTAGGAAAATTAGTGTGCAGACTTTCATAGGCTTATCTCCCCTGTTCTTTTCAGATCAAGCATGGAATTGTTGAGGAGGAAAATCATTGTATCCTTGAACTCTTGAGGAAGGGCTTTCCTGATGGGACCACTTACAAGGTAAATTAATTCATATGGGGTTTTTCTTTGATTTAGGGTTTCTTCTTTGTCTTGCCAAATTTGTCAGACAATTGTCTGCCATGAATAAGTCTATAATATGCTTTAAAGTGGTAAACTTTCAAATTAATCCCTTTCTTTTACTGTAAGTTTTTTTTTTAGTGAGTCCTAATTAAGGACAAGTAAGTATTTTATCGTGCTTGAACTTTTTGTATTGAGTTCTTTGGGAGGTCCTGGAGATTTAGCCTAGTTGTTTGGGAAGTAGCTGATAAATAAAGAAGAACTTGACTTACATGTAGTTTCAGAGTGAAAGAGTAGACTAAATAATACTTAACATACTGAAATCTCATTTTAAAAATTGAGCTTTTGTGGCAGGGGACTGTCACAGTAAAAACATTATTAGATATTATATTACGGTGGCTTATAGACGTTTAGCACTGCTGACATTTTGTTTGGATCTGCTCCCTTGGTTCCCATTTCCTAAATCCTATTTTGCTTTGATACTAGGGAATAATTCCCCAAGTGTTGTCCAGTGATTGCTTATATATATGCACTTTGGTTTGAGAGTAATTTTATTCACTTGAGTAGCCCCACTGTACTCAGTAGGCCTACATGAATGCCTAAGAACTTGAGAATGCTGATGAGCATAAAGAATACAATTTGGGCATGTAATGGTTGACAAGCAGTTGTTGTTTTGTTTCTGGTCTCTCTTAGGACTCATTTGCATTGCCTCTAGTGGCAACTTTCATGAGCATTAGTAGGGAAGGTCTAGAAGCTGGAAAAAGTCTATCAAATCCTAGCCCTTTGAAAAAATAGTAATAGTATTGATTCATTTTAATATAACATTGGTCTGCATACTGCAGTTTGAGCATTTCCAGCATGCTAGAATACAGCAAAGTGATACTGCTATAAAATATTGGCACTTTTTAAAATGAGAAGATACAGATTTGTCTAGAATTGGTGTTCTGAAAATAAAGACAATCCAGATGAGAGATCTATTTTATTTTTCCCCCACTATGTTTCCTATTTAGCTACTTGGGTTAAAAAGAAAAGTCATAACATTGCTGTAGTGTTTCTTAGTTGTCCGAGTAACTTTATTTACAGGAAAGTTAATTGTGTTACTTGCTGGTCTTTGAATCAGTAAGATAAAGCACTTTGCAACTGAACCCTAATTAATTAGCTATTTAAAAATTGAGAATTGTGATCAGTGGCAGATGGCCACTTACACAGCCTTAACAGATCTTAGTAGACAGTGACTTCTGTGGCAACAAGCTTTTGAAATCTTTCACATCCTCAGAAATAGCTTAAGAAATTCAAAGCTTTGTTTCAAGATTGTTACCTCTGTTTAGGAGCAATTCTCTTCAGTCAGACTTTTAAGCCTGTAGAAAGGATCTCAACCAAGTATTCAGCTTAACATAAGGAGCTAAAGATCTGAGGAAAGACGTTTGCCAGTGTATACATGGCTGCTATTACTAACACACTTTGTATTAGTTTTTCTGTTTTCTGGCCAATGTTATAGAACAGTTATGTCCTATGTCTTGATTAATTATTTTTCTATTTGCAACAGGGGACAGCTTTGGTGATAAGCCCTAATTGTAGAATACCCATGTTGATGTTGCATACCATTTTAAGTAGCTTTAAGGTGGAGTGCAGTAGAGTTATCTCTTGATCAGAGGCTTGGTTTTGTCACTGAAATTAGATTTCTTGTTTTGAGTTCTGGACTATTAGGATAGTCTTTCTCCAAAAGAGTGCTGCTTGGCAAACATAGGTGTTGATCTTGATGCTGTGTACCTTCCTGAAATGAGAAATACAGGAGGGGAAAGACAGTCATGCTTAAGTTGATCTTACATCAGAGATGTCTGTAACAGCTAAAATTTCTTAATTGTGTTCTTGTATAAGATTATGTAGATCTGAGAAACTACAAAAGACACAATTTATGAGAAGACAGAGGTGAGGATTAAAAACTAATAGTTGTAACTAACCTCTCAAAAGAATGAGGTGGTGAGCAGGGTTGGCAGAGGCAAACTTTAATTCAGGAATTGGTTACTGTAAACCAATTAAGTCTTATTTTTAACTAGGTTTCAGGTAACAGCAAATGAATGTTGTATGGTCTCAGCTGATAATACGTACTTTTATTTTTGGATAAAAAATCCAAAGCCTGAGGATATGAAATTGCAAATAGATTTTTTTTTTTTTTTAACCCTCATTTGAGGAAGGAAAAGTAGGCTATGCAAGGAAGTTGTAGTTCTAAGAGGAAAGTCTACTTTTTTTTTTCTGTGAAACTGATTCATATTTGGTTATATTTTATCTCTGAGGGCCAACATAGTGCTTCTGTTTTGACAGCCTAGGAAATTTGGTAAAGGGATTGGTAACTTGCAGGGTAGAGAAGCACCCCTCATTCTTTCTGTAGCTTGGCATTTAATATTTTACAGCAAACTTTTAAGTTTAACATATTTGAACTTGTACTAGATAGGGTTAATAGGCTAGAACAAAAGGTCAAAGCATAAGGCATTAGGCTTAATTAAGGGAGAGCAGGAGTGGCAGGAGTATGTGACAGTTAAATGGGTTTCCCACAGACTAATGTCTGTTACAGTGCAACCATGCCTCAACTTAAGTGGGTTATTTTGTGCAAAGGGCAGCAGTGATTAGCAGTTTGACACACCAGACATTTCTGGCCAATCCCATCTGTTTTAGAGGTTAAAAAAGCACACCTTTATGAGCTGATAGATTGATTTGTGTGCCTGTCTGGTAAAGATTAGAAGTCCAAGGCCGATGCTGTAAATGCCAGTTATAGAATATTGTACTTTCTTAGTTGTTCTTTGTTTAAACTGTCAACTGTGTTGTAATGGAGCTAACAGCTATAAAAGTGACCATGCGACATGAAGAAGGGGGCAGAGTTGCTGTGGCAAGTATTTTGAACCAGAAAGGTCTGGTAGGATCTTTGCCTGTTTCATCAGGTCAGCTTTGAATGTGAGCCTGTAGGCTTTAGTCATCTTGCAGGTCTTTCCATGGAAGGGGAGTCTAGCTTAATGCGCTCCTGTGTAAGGCTTGCACTTGTTCTTTATAGCAGTTGTTGCTCATTTACTTGTTGAGAGGTTATCTGCCTCAGCAGGAGCAGTTTTCCAGTTCCAAGCACAATTGGCTTGGGGAGAAATTTAGTACTTAAAATGTTTCAATATTGAACTTCATTACACTCTATCCTTCTCACTCTCTTGCTGAACTGTGATAATGCATTTGTATTTTGTTGTTGGTTTTTTTTTTTTTTTTTTTTCCTCTTTGTAGCTGTTACACTCTGGATAGTTTCTCTGATTTGTATCATGAGGTTGCCTGAAGCCTAAAATAAAATAGGTAGCACAATAAGTCTTGACTGTTTCTTGTCATCTTTATGACTTTGTAAAGTCAAAGTTACATTACTATTAATATAAGACTATTAATAAATCGTTGATGCAATAAAACTGTTTTTGATAATGTTCAAGGTTCATACATAGTTGAAGGTGATTATCCTATTTTAAAATCAAGTAGAGGTCAGACAGTATTGTAAGATAACTGATTGTGGCCCAAACGATATGTGATAGCTTCAGGACCAATGTTAATTATAAATGTATTGTGTTGTAACATTAAGTTCCATTGTATTTTGTGAAAAGCAGGGAGATGTATGTGCTCACTTAAGCTTAAAACTGTCACATTTTACTTTTTAGATGATGTTGTTTTCTCTATTCTTTCTCCCCTCCCAGCAGTGACACTTGTAGCTAAATATAACCAAGAAATAAAACTGCATGAAATTAACTTTTGACACCTTGCATTTAACATTCCTACATAAACTTCTAGTTACCTGTTTCAAATTTCTTTGCTTTCTCCTTGCAGACATTACATTTCTCTTACTCCTTATTTAAAATAAAGTTTAAGACTGTAGAGTATTGATTTGATATCTGTATTATAAAGACTGTGCCATGTATCTGAGCTGTACTGTTGCTGTAACAGCTGTGGCCTGTTTGTGAAGACACTAATTTTTGATTCATGAGTAAGTTGTCTTCACCTTACCTAACTTTGTAAAAGCTACCTTGTTTTTGCTTATGTTCTCATGACAGTCTCTTTGCTTCAGTTCTGTTTGAAATGGCTGGAAATATTTTCAGGATCTTTTAAAATGAGCAAGGCAACATCATTATCTTGCAGTTTATTTAGTAACATGATGCTGAAATGGGCATATGCAGCATCATGTTCTCTATGGAATAGTATCTATTTAAATGATTTGGATCTAATACATATTTACATGAAAAAAAATCTTGCCCTTCTTTGTGGGGAGAGAAGGTGAACAAGCATAAATTTTATAGTACTCATTGCTTCTCTTGCTCTAAATCATACTTAAATTGCAGTAGGCTGTTGGCTTGAGACTTGTGTAAAAAGTGCTTGGCTAGTAAAGTGAGGATGCAAGGAGATTTATCTAATTTAATGCAAGGAGGATGTTGTCGGCTGCAGCGTATTGATACGGAATTGCCTAAATCCAAAAGCAGCATTTCAGATTTTTGTATGTGCATATCTGTAATATTTTCATTACTATAATATTCAAAATAATTCAAAATCATGAAGCAAACCATTAGTGAAGTGTGCATGTATGCTGTATTTTTGGCTAATTTGATTGCTATTGATGATACCTGAGCCATTATCTAATGTCTTGGGAATGGGATGGCCACTGTCTGCCTTTCTGCTGTTTCAAAACACAGCATACTTCATAAAGTTTCTTGCAACAGTCCTTCATAAAATCTTCATAATTGCTGCTTCAGTGTAATTAGCATTTCCTGATCTAAATGTAGCACAGACAGAGTAATAAAGTTTTGAGTAGCATGCTAAAGATATGCTGAGGACTACACAGTGAGTATTTTCTCCTCTTAACAAGGATATAGACCAGTTCTGTTGATATGAAGTGAAAGTCTAGGCCATGATATTTATTTCTATTTTTTTTAATGGGGCTTTAGCCTCTCTTTGAGTCTGTATTTCATGAAGTATGGTCACTTCTACTATTCTGGTTTTGCCATTGGGTAAATCTGAGCAAAACTATTTAGTTGAATATGACACTGCACAAAATGCTCTGTAATCGTCAGGAAACTGGCTGCGATTTTAAAATACTTCTCCTTTTGTGTTTTGCTTTTCAATTAGAATATTATAAAATATTTGCATAAGATTATTTATACAGCTTGACTTGCCATTCAGCATTAAAAATATTATCAAGTGTCCATTGTTTTTAAACTGTATATAGTCTTTAAAAAAAACCCAGAAAACATGCGTAGTGTTTGCTGTTTCAGAGGATTTGCTTTTCTCATCTAACTGATGAAAAGGTGGGCACTTGATTGGTATTCCTGACCCTACAGAAACTGGGTAGAAAGGATGCTGCACCATGCTTCTGTGAACTGGCCCTCTATGGATTTCTCCTTATTTTAGATTTCCATACTCTCTGACCTTGTAGTTGTTGACTTTGGTCTGGAACAATTTCAAAGTCATGTAAATGAATGTAATTAAGGTATTGCTTATCATCTTGGAGAGTTCACAGAGATGTTTATTGGCTAGAAAGGTTTGTTTACTTAATATGGAAGGTTAATATAAGGTTAAATTTTGCTGTGCAAAATGGCTTCATAATGTTTTTATTTAGCAGTTGAAGAAAATAGTGTTTAAAGGGGCAAATAATAGTTTTATTTGACCTCCATGTGTTTCCTGTAGCTTGTGTTATTTGGAATATTTATCTTCATTGCATGGTTTTATTACAGTTTTCCTTTCTCCTCATTCTACAAAGGGAACCACTCAGAACTATTTGTAGACCTTTGTGTAGGAAAGGAGCTACATTAAGGAAGGAAGTGTTAAAATATTTGACAGTAATTGCTATAAGTAGCCCTTCCACTTACATCTCTTGTTCCCCCTCTCTCTTAGCCAGAATGGGATTCATGGTCTGTTCTTTGGTGCTTTTGTCTTCCCCCCCCACTCCACAACCTTCTCTGCTTCTGAAATTAGGTGAAAAAGCTGCATAAAAGAAGGCAGCTACTGTTTTCTGCCTTCACTTCTTAGACAGTAGAAAGAACAGGACCTAGTAATCCATTTTATTATATGTAGCTTTCAGCTTTGTTTGAATATAGTGCTGTGATGTTTTTGTGTTGTCTTTTTTTGTTTATGGAAAAAATTGCTTATCTGAACATTGTTTTTGATTTCTACTCATTTGGAGTTTTTAGTAGTTACCAAAAAGGCTAATACATGAAAAACATCATGTTAAAACAAACCTAACCCCCTCCTAACAACAACCCAGAACAAAATTAAAAAACGCCAAACAAACCCAAAACACATGAAAAGCCCTAACCAACTGCAAATAAACCCCAGGCACTAAACCAAAGATAGTGGACCACCACCTCCCCCTTCCAAAAAAAACCCAAAACAAACCAAAAAAAGAGGGGAAAAAACC
The DNA here is from genome assembly GCA_013396835.1 of Psilopogon haemacephalus. Classification (NCBI taxonomy): domain Eukaryota; kingdom Metazoa; phylum Chordata; class Aves; order Piciformes; family Megalaimidae; genus Psilopogon; species Psilopogon haemacephalus. Next base: position 340,907 of record VWZI01019110.1, on the reverse strand, counting down.
CAACCAACCCACAAAGCCCCAACCAAACCAAACAAATAGAAACAAAGAAAACCCAGCCCTCTTTTCCCACACCTTTTTCATCTCCTGCTCATGGCCATTTTTCTGGAAGTGCGGCTCCCAGCTGGAGAAGCTTCAGATCTCTGATGGCTGGGGAAGTCCAAACAAGTGTGTTCTGCCAGGCCCGTACTTGGCTGAGTTTGGTGTGAAAGGAAAAGGCTATGTGAAACTTAGAAACATCTCTTTCTGGAAACATTTGGCCAACATCTCCAGGAGTCCTTATTGCTCATATTTTACAGCCTATTTGCTGTTCTAGTTTTTCTCATGTAACAGGAGTTGTACATGGGTTCTTCACTGTTGAGGTAGCGAACTTCTGCTTGGTAGAACTTAATGTGCTAAATTAACTATGCAATAATGAGAATATATTTTAAAACATTCATTAGTTCAGTGAAAAGTCTTAACTATTTCTCACTAGTGGAGATACCCTAAAATTTATACCCAAGAGCATCTTTCCTCTTCTGTTTTTGTAGGAGTTGAAGGCTTCAGGTTGTAGTTTATGCTACCTAAATGTGCAGCTAGGACAACAGCACTTTTTTTTTAGTTTCTTGAATTCATAGTAACAGTCATAACTTGGAGTGATCTGAAGGTGCTATCAGAAGAGAGATAATCAAAATCTCTTGGACAGGATGTGAGAAGGATAAGAAGGTGAAGTTCAAAACCAGAAGTCTGAGTGATTGGGAGGAGATAAGTGTGACATTTTTCATCTTTGGATTTGGAAAGAATGGTGGTGTTGACTTAAGGAAGGCAAAAATTTTGAATTACAAGATTGTATGATAAAGTCTTAGAATTCCCTGAATAACGGAGGTCTGTGATTATGCAGTGGATAGGCAAAATTAGCTGAAAAAGGTCCTTTATTTCAGGCCCTATTTATGGGAAAGGAAGACTCTATGAACCTTTGGCATTCACTTCTGCTCAGCTAACGTAGTGAGAGCAAACCTGCTTCAAACTGCTCACCAGTGATAATGTAACAGAGTGAAAAATTTTTTGAAGAAAAGTTTCCTTGTGCTGCTGGAGGTCAAGATGATTTCTCAAGCATCTCTTCTGGTCCTCTCAGAAAACTTACTGGTGTTTAATGTTCTCCTGCCTTAAGTTTTACATTGCTGCAAAAGGAACGTTCAGTAAATTGCCTTTAATAGCATTTTGTTACTTCTTTGCATTCCCTCTCATAGATTTTGCTGTTAGGTGAAAAGATAAGTTTGTGCAGAGTACCATCCTACCGTTGACTGAACTGTGGTTTGATCATATCTTTTGGATGTAGCTCTTTAACACCTTGCTCAGAAAGACTTTTTTTAAATTAACTTGTCATATGCGCAAGGCAATCTTAGCACACATATGATCAAACTGGTATTTGATCTGAAATGCATAAAAGGTCACTTTCCCAAACTTCATCTTCTGGACCTCAAGTTGTATCATTAGTCATTTTCTTCTGGGAATTCCCTTAATGGAAAAAGGGTCTGTTCAGTGTGCCCTTCAGGATTTCCAGGCAATTTCACTTTTGTATTACCCTGTTCTGGTTTTGTTTTCAAAGTATTTTAATGTGCAGTAAGGGACATGAACAGTGTCTGAACACTGCTTTTAGGTAATATTGGGCATTTTGGGTTACAGTTCTCTACAGTTCCTTTAGGTCTGATTCCTTCAGGGCTTTGTCTAAGTAAATACCAGTTATACTTTGTCCCTCCAAAGCCGAACTTAAAGCACATCTTAAAATACTGTGTTTGTGCTGATGACCATGCTATTTCTGGTTTTTGAAGAGAATCACAGGTACTTCACGAGGTGCCAAGAGCACTGAATTTCCGCTGTTGCTGTTTGGCTACTTAAGTAGATTTAGAACCTCAGATAATCAGTTACTCTTTTGGATAATGGATTGTGTGAATTTAACGTGTAAGCATGGTCATCTTCTCTTCCTGTCCTCCTTAAAGGTCACAGTACAAGAGGGAAAGTTGAGTCATGGACTATAAACACTTGCAGATCTGCTATCTGATTCAATTCTTGTTAGCTTTTGCTTGGTGGTGTGGCAGGTGACTTTGTCAGGTTTACCTGCAGCAGTGCTACTGACCCTAGTGATCATCTTCGTTTTTCTGCAGAAGGTCCCTTCCCTGTAGTAGGATGGCGTAAGTCAGGGTGTGTTATCTCCTCACCTGATGCCCTTCCTCAGTGAGCAAAGAGACTTGCATGGAAATGCAACTGTTTTGTGTGTATTATACAGCTTACTTCTGTGGAGAAACTTGCCTTTTTTTTTTTCTTTTCAGCTTGCTCATGTCTTGTGAAAGTCAGAGAACTCTGACAAGATGCCCTAGATTGTAGAAACAGCAGTGGGCGTTTAAATAATTCACAAAAGTAAAGTCAAATACTGAAATGTTCTTGAATATTGCAGTTATTGTGCTTCAGTATCAAACTGTAGATAAGAAACAAAACTATTGAAAGGGCATGTGGCAAGAGATATACTGAAGCTGGTGATACTAGGAACATGAAATACTGTGACGACTAGGAAGGAAGTAATGGATGGGCTTTTTTTTTTTCTTCTTGAATTCCTGTTGTGCTGTACTGGAGATGATGCATATAGTGTTGAGGTGGCTTTTTGGGTGTTGGGGGTTTTGGGGTTGTGTGTTTTCTTTTGGTTGGTTGTATTCTAATACAAATTTCAATTCTGTATTTAGGACCTCTTGTCAAATGATCTCCTGCATTCATGTTTGGAAGCATTAGGGCAGAGGGCTGTGTTATGACATAATGTAGTTACGAAATTGCAGAAATTTTAGGGGAAGAAAGTAATGAAATAAGTCCCAGGGATGATAAGTTGTGATTTTGTGTGCTTCCATGTCTTTCTGATGAGTGAGAGCCTTATGCTTCCTGGGTAAACCAGCTGTCAGTCTGATCAATCACATGTGAAATTTCTAAATGTGGCAATTCTGAAAAACAATCCTGCAAAAATTATATTTGGAGGCTTCTCATGATTTGAAGAGTACAAATGATGCAGTGCTTTTCAGCTGCAATAAATAAAAATGAGATGGAGACACAAACACATGCTTTCAGCCTGCATAAACAGACTTACTAATTAAGATCAGGGCAAATATCCCTATGGTTTTCTCTTTTGATTTAATCAGTGGACTATATATAAAAAAGTGTAACTTTTAAACATAATTAATGAACTTGCATTTCTAAATTCTAGTTCCCCATACATGCACTGATGATATATTCCAGTACTCTATTCCTGTATTTCTTATTTACAAGTGAATCACTTAGGATATGTAGAAATAAGTGGTTATTACTAAAATGAAATCACAGAGCAGAATTAAAAGGTATAGTATCTTCTGTATGCTTTTATTAACTCTCTAGTTACTGTTTGTGCTATTTAGTCTTTGCAGATTGCATATGTGTAATGTGTGCATCAGACATATTTTTTTTTTTTTCTAGAAATGCCTAAGTGGCTTGCTTTGAGTTGTTCAGTGACCATGGTACAACCAGGAGGATTGTCTCTCATTTGAATTTGATCAGCACTGAATATTTGGTACTCTGATCTGTGCTGTTTGCCACTCATTGAGACTACCTCTGTAAGCAACATGTCTGGACTTACAACTTTTGTAAGACCTTGGTTAAAGGTAGACATCCTTTATTTACTTTTTTTTTTTTTAGTGTTAGAGGCTTTAAATATACTATAAAGCATTTTTATTTAAGAAAATCGAATAATTAGTCTTTTTGTGTCTCAGTGATAATATCCATGCCTACTTCCTCCCAAGTGTAAAATAAACTTGGCAATTTGTTTTAATATATTCCATCGCAGTCATTTTCAGGCATTGTCTGTGGGCACGTTAGTGGAGCAAACTGATTAGAAGGGAAGATGTGAAGAGAAATTTGGCTTGCCGTAAAGATATATTGAAAAGATTGCTTGAGCTGTGTTAGTCTTCAGGCAGAACTTGTTAGTTTCTGAATATTAAGGGGAGAGTGAGTGGATGAACTGGAGAAGGAATGAGTTGGGTCTGTTAGTGGCTGTTCCTTAGAGGTGTGGTTTTTTGGTTTTTTTTTTTTCCCTTGGTCCTGTTTCTGGGAAAGCTTCCTGATGTGGTACATGTAGAAATGTGATAGAGATTTACTAGTCCTGAGTTCTCGGAACTTAGAGGACATTAGTTAGTGGAAATACCACTTGTTGGAGAAAACAGGATATTGCCATAATTCAACACCTTAACTTCTATGTGACTTGTTTGATTCTGTGTAGCCAAGAGGGAGAAGATCCTTTTGGGTTGGGTTGAGTATTCTTTAATTGTACAACTTGTTAAGCAATTTAGAGGAACGAGCAACTATCATGGGTGAAAGGTGCTGTGTGCAACGTGTTTTAGCAACGTGACTACGAGCATAGCTTCTGAAGGCTTTCTCCTCACGAGGAAGAATAGGATCTGATGGAAGCACCATGTGACTTATGAACCCTCTCATGTCCTTCTGAACATGGGGTCTGCTCTAATTTCTGAGACTACATACTACTAGAAAACAGTGGGGAAATGTACTACTCTGTGTCTGAGAGCACCACTGGGAGGAGGTTGTGTAATTGTGGTGTAGTGTAAAAGGTTAAAAAAACACGGACATCTAGTTTTGTGGTGTGTGCTGTCATCATTGCACAGGACTTGCAGACTCTGTTCTGCACCACCATTCTCCTACATGCTGCACACCTCTTTTTTGCTACTTTGCAAATATGGCTATAGTTTCAAAGCGTGTCTAAGGTATGAACAAGTGAAAAACTGGCAAAATGTAGTTCTAGGCAGCAAAATGAAGGAACAGACCTGTGCTGTACCTCCCAGCTCTGTGCTGTTATTGTATTCTTTTCTTGTTTTAAGCCTTGCAGCTTTTAATTAGGTGTCACCTGCTGTGACACAAAGCACATAGAATAGCACACATGCTTGCAGGAAGTTGCGGGTCTTGGCCTGCAAGTGCTGTGCCCTGTTCCCTGATACAAAGGTGACTTCTTCTCTGTAGGTTTTTAAGAGGAAAGGGTGTGATGCACATCTGGCAGGCTGACTTCCATGTCTTTGCTGCCTCCAGTAGCAGAACAGACAGGCTCAACAGGGATATCTGGGCAGAGAGAGAGTAAAAACTATCCAGATTTGAGTTTAAAAATTAATCTAGGAAGGACATTCTAAAAATAGATTAGAGCATGTGAAAATGTACCTGTTGAAGATTTGGGTCCTAAAAAGAGACGTTTTAAAGGAATAGCTGTACATGTCTCTTTTCAACCTGCCAAATTACTTATTTGTGATGCTGTTAAAAATTCTCCTGTAATGAGAGAAATGTCTTGCTTTCACTGCCTCCAGCTCTTGAAAGTTTTGACATTGTGTGAGAGAGCAGAGGAAACAGCACTACTGCAGAAAGTGAGCTCTCTTTTAGAGGGAGTTTGTACCCAAGCAGTTAGCACTTCTTAAGTATGCTAACAGCCATGTAAATACCGCTTTTTTTTTTTTTTTAAATAGCTCTATTACTCTAAATGTGCCTTCTCTAGGGAAGACAGTCAGTCCCTTAACCATACTGTGCACTGATTCCAAGGTGAGCTCAGCATGAAAACTGGTGAAACTGCAGGGTCCTCTGCAACTTGATAATTTGGTTATTGTAATTTGCTATAAAAGAAGTGTGTTATATACAAGGAAACAGTTATTTCTCATCCCTGAAGTCTGACTGTGGTTTTAATTTCATATGCTAATGATTATTTTATAGTACAGAAACACAGAAATTGTAATGGGAATTAGTACTCCAATATATTTTGGAGAACAAAACCACAGGCACACAGAAAAACAGTAAAAATGGGATTGTTAACACATGTCGGATTAAAATATGGGGACTGAAGTTGGGCTGAACATCCAGAAAGGAGGTCTGTGGCAGAAGTACACCTATTCCATGGCCCCATAGGCTTATTTTAGTATTTCTGGCTGTATGTTCAGTCTAGTGCTGACAAAATACCTTACTGTAGTTGCATGGATGAGTTATTAAAAACAGAATAAAAGAGAATATAAGAAAACATTCTTTCATAAAACTAGTGAAGAGAATGACAACACCTTTCTAGCGGTGTACTGTGTTAAACCAGCCTCCATATCAATGAAAGACAAAGCTAAGCCCAGGTAAGGCAACAGGCAACCTTCTCACTAGACAGTCTTCACTGAGAAACACAGAGTAAATATCCGTATTCCTTTTTTTTCATCTTTTCATCTCTTTCTGATAGACTAGTAGAAGGGATGGCTGCTTGCATGACCTATGGAATGCAAGGAATTTGAAGTACTTCTCATACTTGACCTAGTGTAGAGGCAAATGTGTATGTGGCCAACAGTTAGGATTCAATGTTGTTATCAGTGGGGGTCACCTACACTCTTCTAACCAAGTTTTGTTTTAAAGCAGTGTAAAATAATGTGGGATTTTGCTTGCGCAGAAGACTGACCTTATTTATGTAAGGGAAAACCTTCATATTCACTTAGTTAGGTATGGAAACACAGGAGAATAGCAGGAGAGAATCTGCATTTGTGCTGATGAGGTATACAGTATAACTCAGTTTCACTGAGGGGAAAAGTCTTATATCTGGCCTGTTGGTCCTGCCTATTTGCTGCTAGAGCTGTAGACAGAGGTATTACCCTACTGGGAGCAGTTCAAGGTGGTGTAATTATTTATCTTAAAAATATAAGTGTCTCTCTGGTCTTTGTTGCATAAGCTAACTTCAGGATCAGTAAAGAATTGCTTTTTCCTGATCAAAGAGTCAGGGGAAATACGGAGGACGCAAGAATGGTTAATGCAAAAGCATAAGTGGAAGTAAAGGAAAGTGGGGGACTGGAATTGATAAATTTTTTTTTCAATATTATTGTTTCATTTTAGTGGTGGCCCCTCAGTAGACTCACCTGAGCCTATAGGCTCAAGTGATCAAGAAGCACAAGTTGTGTGTTAGGGGATTCTCTGAACAAGAGGACTGTTCTGAGAGACTGTATCAGTGTTGGAAGGCTTATATGGGTTTTCTCAAAGATAATAATCAGGTATCAAAGTAGAGGATTTTTTTTTTTAGTCAGACACATGAGATGCTTTAGTTTTGCTAAAGGAAATCATATTAAATCAAGAAGCCTGACTCATTACATTCTTTCATTGTAAAATGTGATTTTACTACAGTTAATAAGTGACCATTTTAGCCTAGAAATATATGAAAAGACATACACTACCATAGTAACCTCTGAATGCACTGGATCAGCCCATTGAAGCAACAACAACAAAAGCTTGCAACCCCCCAGAAAAGTTGAATTTATGGAGACCGCTATTTCCTGGAGTTTTGTAATAACAGGTGAAGAGAACGCACTTTAAATTATTTACAAGTTTATGTACAGGATAAAAAAGTTCAACAAATGTAGGAAATAGATATTTCACCTAACAAGTCATTCTGTCATCCAAAAGTAGTCTGGAGCCACAAATAGATAAGCATGGAAATGTTAGCATAATTTGGATAAGAGGCATCAGTTACAAAAAGCAGACCTAATTGCATAAGTTCAGGTTCATGGGACTTTCTGACTTATGCTGAATTAACAATAAGACACAATAGAAATACACTGTTTCTTTTGCCACTTCAGAGGTTTTCTGTTTGGTGCTTTTGTTTGTGGTATGGGGTTTATTTTCCTGTTTGTTTTTTCTTAAAAGCAACTTTTTTTTCCTAATATTAAAATGTGTTAATTTATTTAACAGGTTAGAAAACTTACTCTGGTTGAAGTCATATTCTTAGGGAGGTAGGGTGAGAGCAAGCATTGTCTTGTTTTTTTCAAGTAATAAGGTGTTCTATGTAGGAGTTAATTCTGTACTTAAATTTGTATAGAAATGCTGATAACATGTTCATGGAAAAGTGGTTTGAAGGCTATAACTTCTCATCTGCTGAAGAAACAAGCATTTTAAGCATTTTGCTTTTTAACCTCATATTAAACTCATTGCATTGCTTTTCTTGAATCAAAATGAGATAAATATCCCTTTAATACTCTGAGTGTTGTGGGTTTTGGTATGGGTTGTTTGTTTTTTTGTTGTTGTTGTTGTTTTTTTTCCCAAATGTGCATGGTGTAGAAGCATCACTTAACAGCAGGAAGAGTGAGATGAGGGTAGGAGGCTCGAGGATTAGATTACACTAAGCTAATAGATCTCTGAGCAGAAACAGGCACTTCTAAAGAGATGAATGGTAAAAGGAGGTAGAGTGGTATGTTGTGGTTTCAGTAGTGCATTGTGTGTTCAGTGCAAATGCACTGGGTTGGCAAAACTCTTACCTTTTAAAACATCTTAAAGGGCCCTGTATAGTCTTAGTGTTTGGGTTATCTGCTTGATGCAGAAGGGTAATTTGTGGCTGTGCAGAAGCGGAGTGAAACCTTGGCCTGTCCTCTTGTACATAGCTGGAATGTAGCTGGCTGCCACACATGGCAGGACTGAGCAAAGGGCACCAAGATCTGCTGTTCTGGGAGGCATTTTGTTCTTTGACACGGGAATGGCTGGTTGGTATTCTATACCATCCATCAATCCTTAATCTATGCAGCTGTCATCTGCACTAGGAATTTGTGTATGTAATTCCTGTTCATTATGTAGTGTTCCAGAGCTTTGTTCTGAAGACTGTAGGAGGCCTGTTCCAGGTCCTTATAGGAGTGTAAGAGCAGAAAAGGCATAATTGCATGTTTCCAAAACAAAAAAGCCTCTTGAAAAGTATTACTAGGTTATCGGTGTTTTGTTGACTACAAATATGGGTCTAGAAGTAAAGAGTAGCTCAAGTTGGAAGCAATCTGTAAGGATCATCAAGTCCAATTTTCTGCTCCTGGCAGGACTACTCTATGACATTCAGACACCCCTTGAACTCTGGCAGACTTGGTGCCATGACCGCTTGCTGGGAGGCCTGTTCCAGTCACCAACCACCATCTCGGTCAGAAACCTTTTCCTAATGTCCAAAAGGGCAGTTCATCATTACTGGGAGATTTACCAGGCCTTTTCCCAGTAACACAGGCAGACTCTGGTGACTCCTGTTGGCTTAAATTGAAAAATGTCACTGTGGTCTTTTTACATATACTATTAGGGTTAATTTTAACTGTTGCCCTGTTAGGCATGAAATGTTCAAGTATGCTTGGTAACAGTAACCAGTGGCCAGGTTTTTAGAAAATGATCCTTGACACAGTTTTGCATTTGGCCTAAAATTGTTATTCAGAAAGTTTAGCCAGTAGAGATACTCAGAATTTGGTCCAAAAAGCCTGTTTTTTGGGGGAGGCGGTATAGTGAGGGGTGAAGTGTTTGTGTTGTCATTGAACTAGTGAGCTGTTGGTGGCCCACAGTACTGTATGTGCTGCCATTGCCAAACAGTTGGCTTCACTAATACATTACTTCTTCCAAATATTGTTTCTGCTTTGAAAAGTGTATTTTGTCACCTGTATTCTTAAAGCTTTGAGAAAAGTCATACAAGATGTGCAGCAGACTTTGGGCTTCCCAACTGGTTTTGAATCTACGTGTAGTTACCAGGTTGTAGGTTGCATGTAAGTACTAATTCAATGTATGTTGCTTCAGTTACTGTATTACAGGACTGTAAAGAAGTTTTATAACAATATGTATGGGCACTTAACCCACATTGGGTTTGTAAGGAGCTTCAGAAACCAGTCATATGCTAATATAGTTGTAATAAATTTTTTTTCTGGCAAGTGGATGTTCAAAGAATGTTAAGACTCAGCAGTGCTTAAATGGAAAGGAAAATATGGATTACAATTTGGAAACCTGCTATGAGTTATGGATACAAGTCTGTATTTTCATCTGCTGCTCTTTAAAAATTAATCTGTTGCTTTTATGTCTGTTGTATAAAAGACTATGTTGTTCAAGCTGTGTGGATAAGTAAGATGAGCCCCTGATTGTTTCCCCATTTCAACTATAGCTTTGAAAAATATATTAATTGCAAGGGCTTGTCAAGTTGCCTCTTCTTTACTTGAACTCATTATGTAAGACCTTTTTCATCTGCTCTAAGTAATATTTTGAAAATAATTGGAAGAATATGTGGAAGTACATACTCTTCAACATGAACAATGGTTCCAGAATCTGTCCTTCTTGGCATTGGCTGTGGTGATAACTCTGGAATTGAAAACGTAAATTCTGTCTTTGATTTTTGTTAGTAAGGTGCGTTCTCAAAATTACTGCTTTTTCTAAGCAATCATCTTCTCTGAAACAAAAATAATTAGCAAATATCTTTATTATTATCAGATGATTGTTTAAGAATTTTTACATGTTTATTCTGCTCTTTGCCTCACCAATGGTGAGAGTTCAGACTACTTTGACTACTTTGTTACTGGGTTTAGTGTGTCTTGTCTGTCCCCTCTCCAATACATAGTGTATTCTTTGGTGGCTCTCCCTGGAGACACGTCTTTCTGCTTTTTTCTCTGGATTCTTCCTCAGTGCTGTTATGTACTTTCTCTTAAACAAACAAGCAAACAACACCGCCCCCCCCCCCCAGAAAAAAAAAGCCCAACAAACAAAAGTAAACCTCAAACACCTTGAAGTAATTTTTATTTCATATAGTAGTATAACAGAATTACTTTTTATGTTTAAAAAACCCAACAGCATAAAACCAAGGAAAAGCAATATTGTTCTTTGGGAATGTGCTTTTGTTGTTGGGTGTTGTTTGGATGTTTGGTTTTTTTTTTTTTTTTTTTTTTT
>VWZI01019110.1:312881-330159 GCA_013396835.1 Psilopogon haemacephalus | reverse complement strand
TTTTTTTTTTTGCTGGTTGGTTAGATTTTTGGTTGGCTGTTCAGTGTGTTTTTGCTTTTTTAATTCTGTTTTTAGTCAGAGTTCTCATGCATGGTGTTACAAAGCAGTCATTGACTTCTGCATAACTGAGAGTTACCTAGTCTTGTGCTTTCATCCATAATTTGTTTTAATTATTTTTTTCGAGGTCTTCTTTCCTTTTTCAGTTGGACAGTATGCATGATTTACTTTGAGTTTGCAGCATTAAAGCACTGAAGGCAGGTGACAGTAGTTTACTGGTAACTGGGATGTTTTTAAAGCAAGTCATTTTTAAAGCAAGTTGGACTCAGTGATCTTGGAGGTCTCTTCCAACTGAGGCAATTTTGTGATCCTAAGGTTGTAACTTGGTATTCTATGATTCTTTCTCAAGCATTTTGTAATTGCAGTTTTTTTGAGGCATGTGCAGACAGCAGTCTCCCCACCTTCTGCATAAGGGGACAGAAGAGGGTTCTATGCCATGGAGACAGTCTGACTTAGCGACCTCTGCATAAGGCTACAGGCTAGCGTGTCCTTTAGGCTGCACTTGATCAGTACTGAGAAGTAGGCAGCTGTCTGTGTTGAGAGGGCATGGATGACAAGAACACGCTTGGGCAGTTCTTCAACAGCCATGTTGGCTTCCTTTTGGCTTCTAGGTACAATTCGAGGTTTTGTCCTTGGCTGCTTTTAAAGTCTAACATGACTTGAGCTCTGTTTAAAAAGCTGCCTGCTTTTTTTGATCCAGCATAGCAATTAATGTCAACCAGGGTACTTGACCTAGATCATCCTAGTTTTTAATGTCAAGTAGCCACTGGCAGGAAGTCTTCAAGAAGGACTTTTGACTGTGGAATGTATTCTCAACCTGGTCTGGTGGAGTCAGCTTGCTATGTGGGCTCAGTGCCAGGCCTATCTTATTACTTTGCCTATGGAGATGAAGAATTGTTCACTGCTTCTCCTGTTCTCCTTTGCCCCTAAAGAAAGGCAGGTTAATGTGGGTTTAAAATCACTACACTAAGAATTTCCAGTTCAGCTATGTGGGAAGACAAGTGAAATACATTTTAAAGAAAAATAGCACACACGCTGCCTTTCTACATGAAAGAGCTTTTTTCCTGAGAGAATTTAATTGAACGTTTTGCATGAAGTGAAAGCAAAAGATGTTTCCTCATGCAGACCAGTTTGAATGTATGGCAAGTTAAATTTAGATAAGTGTTGTTTTCTTTCGGCTTTGTGGAAGACTCCACAGTTCACTGCCAGACACAGAAAGCTTCCTTCCTGCTGGGAAAGGAAATTTCTCAAACCATTAAAACCATTGCCAAGTTCTTTAAACATTCCCAAGCCTCACAGCTGAATTGACTGTAATAAGGCCAGCTTTACCTCACAAGAAGGTGTTTGATGCCTTTTTTTTTTTTTTTTTCTCCCCCATGTCATTTCTGAAGAGGTTGGTCAGTCTAGCAAACAAGCATTTGGGAATACAAGTAATTTTGGGAAGGAAAGGTTTAGTCAGGAGTGCTTCGTGATAACTGCACACCGGAGTTGGAGTGAACTGTTGAAATATAAATACAGTCCTAACTTTGGCTTGGAAAAACTGTCCGCTTAGTGTGATATATTTGAATGTTTATTGGCAAATGCCCAAGAGCCAACCAAGATACCTGTGGTTATAGAAAGATACAAGGGAGGAAGAGGGAAGATAAATTTGATCTAAAGCCCTAAACTTTAGTTCAGGCAGCTGGGATCAATTTATGACTATGGTGTTCCTCTTTTTGCTCAAGTGAGAGACTACATAGTCTTGCAGGCCAGGAGAGTTTAGCTTGTGTCTCTGCTTTGGACAGGATAAAAAAAAGTCACTTTCCTAATCACATTTTAACCCTTTTCCAGCCAGTCTGGCTTCTAGAGAGCTTCAAGAACACAAGAGAAGAAAGGAGAATTAAAGACATTAGAAATAAGGGCAAAAGTTACTTGCTTCTGGAAAAGGTTAGGATATAAACCAAAATTAGAATTAGAGAACTTGTGAGTATCCCTAATTTTATTTCTTGACTTCAAGAAAAATTAAGACTCTTAGGATGATGAACCTGATCAAGCGGTTAGATTCAAAGTCGGTGGGTGATTCACTGATTTCAGCAGGTTTTGGATATTTTTTTAATTTACAAGAAAAGAGAAGAGACCTTAAGAAATGTAAAACTTAAACTGGAAGAAAATATTGGGCCACAGCTAAGGGGAAAGATTCATGGAGTAGTTTGGGTTAGAAGGGACTTTAAAGATCATCTAGTTCTAACCCTTTTGTGGCATTGGTAGAGTCACCTTATGCTACACCAGGTTGCTCAAGGCTTCATCCAGCCTTGCCTTGAACACCTCCAGAGAGGGGTCTTCCCTGACCTTCCTGATCAACCTGTTCCAGTGTCTCACTGCCCTTATTGTAAAGAATTTCCTTCTAATACTCAGTTTAAAGCTATCCTCCTCAAGCTTCAAAGCATTCCCTCTCATCATGTCACAGCCCCAACTCTTGTAGCCTGTCTCTATAGGACAGGTGTTCCAGCCCTCCTGGACTCATTCCAGCAGTTCAGTGTCCTTCCTATGATGGGGCCACCAGAACTGGATGCATCATTTGAGATGAGGTCTCATGAGATCAGAATAGAAGGGGAGAATCATTTCTCTCATGTTTTTAGTCACATTTCTTTTGATACAGTCCCAGGATAGAGTTGGCCTTCTGGGCTGCAATTGCACGTTGCTGCCGATGTTGAGTTTTTCATCAACTGATACCCCCAAGTCCTTCTCTTTGAGACTGTTTTTGAGCCACTCCTTGCCCAGGCTATATTTGTGCTTAGGATTTCCCTCACCCAGATGTAGGACCTTGTGCTTGTCCTTGTTTAACTTTGTGACCAAAGAGCTTTGGTCATGACTTTGGTAAGTCTGTTTTGACAACTGGTAATGAAGAGAAGGCAGTTTCTCTTCTAATGAAAAGACTTACTACCTGGAATGAGGCAATTCTTGTGACATCTGAGGGGAGAAGTAGTGAAAGAATAAGTACAAGCTGCCAAATATGTCGAAATAAGCATGCTAATTGGTGTCATGTAACTGAAAGCAGTTATATGAAGGATTGGTGCAACCCACTAGGAGACATCCACTGTGGTGAATGGGAAACTATGAACTTACAAGATCAGTGTTTGGTTAGTTATTCTGAAATAGAGAGGATTAAGCTAGCACTGAGACAGTACGCAGAATTTCTTTCCTATGTTACAGATGTTTACCTCTTGAGTGGAAGGTGGTAGGAGACAGAAACAAGCACTTTCAGAGTGCGATTCATTTGACCTCCTTCAAACATGTGCTATAGAATGAGTTCAGAAGAAGAGCCTAGTTTTTCCCATGGGCTGTGGAGGGAGACTGACATGACCTGTTCAGATACAGACACCTACACTGTAAACAACTTTATTTGGTCAAGTGAATTCTGGCTTGGCATTCACATCTAAGAATGGAAAGACAAGGATGAAGTATTATTATGGTTTGTGGTTAGGTGTCAGATGACCTCCATACTAGTAAAGACTTGACACCTTTTCAAAATGGGAGTTGGCATTCCAGGGCCTCCAGAGGTCTGTCCAGGCAGGGCTAACAGTTGATGTTGTCATGTTGAGAGGGCATCACCCCTCTGCCACCTCTTCATGGGCAGCAGGTGAAAAACTCTTGTGAATCCTTGCACATCTTATGTCAGTGTGTGAGGGCACCAGTGATGGATCGAGCTATGAGACTGGGTCCTGCAGCATTACTGGCAAGAAATGAGCATGTGTATGGTTCACCTAGCGCTGGAAGCACCTTCAAAGAGCTGAAAGTAGTAGCCTGTTGGGTTGCTTCCATCTAGCAGTGATTGATTTGTAGGTGAGCATGCCTAGATGTGACAAGTGGCCAGACAGTGAGCTCCACAGGGACACTTGGTGAGCAGCAGAGTATACCTTCTGGTGACAGTCTTGGTGATACCTGTAAATCACCTAGCATGCGTTTGGTGGGCCATGTGAAGTAAATGACTTATTGACACTAGTTCCTTGTTGAAATTGGAATGTTGTGCTGTATTGTTAAATAAGTCACACAAAATACAGAATCCATGTTTTGTTATTACTAGAAGTAATTTTAATCTCTTTTTTGGGCTATAAGTAATATGCACATGTTAGAATTCTCCTACTTGTTTCTATCATATCCATATAAATCTACTTTTATTATTAGTCCAGGACTTTGAGACTTTTGTTTGTGTCAGTATTCCTAAAATAAGTAAGTAAATGTATTTTAAAAATTTTATTTGCAAACTTAGTTTTTTTTCCCTCCTATGGTTTATCTGAAACACCGGCATGTTACATGGTGAATGCTGTATTATTTCTTTGGGTGTGCAGTATGAGTGTCTCTGGAATTGATTTTTAACCATGTAATATTTTTTAGCAACAACAACAAAAATCTCCAAAATGTGAAATGTGTTAAAATTTTCAGGAAAAATTTGATAGTGAAGTTAAGGCTTCTGATTTGATTTTTAACTTAATGTTCAAGGTGCTTAGACTAATGCTTTTTAAGAAAATGAGAGGTGTCATGTTTATTATGATTATTATGAATTATTAAAGTAGTTTTGAAAAGTTAGCTTTGAGTGTGTGTGGGTTTTTTTCAATAAAAATGAAGAAACAACATAAACATTCACATTATTACACCTATTTTCTCAAAGTGCTCATTGTCTCTGTGCAGGATTATTTTGTAATGTATGCATCTGGTAATGAAAATAATAATTAAGTTCTTTCACAATGAAACTCTGATTGGAGGAATGGGGTGGGTGGAGAAAACTCCAGTAATGCTAGCGACTGGATTTATACCCAGTAAAACTAATTGACTAGTAAGACTGATTCTTCACCTACTGTATTTTAAAGCCTAGAGTTTGTTAAATTGGTGTTTCTCTTTCTCTGATAGGAATTCTATATTTGGAAACACCATTTTTCCACCCTTTGTATTCTTTCCTGATTTTTTTTTTTCCCTTTCTTGCCATCGCCTTTACCTCACTCCTCTATCTTCCATGGCATACACATTTTGACCTTCATCTGTTGAGGAATTGCTCATGTATTGGGATGGAGTAGCACAGGCATAGAGTTGCAAGTGTTTGAAAAAGATGCTGCTGAGGAGGTTAGAGAGGTCTGAAAGAAAGCGGTGGTGGTGAAGTGCACAGGGTGCTGGGCCATGCTATAGACCAAAGCCTAGTGAAGCCTCACAGACCTGGAAAAGAAGGATGTAATCTAGAGCTGAGTAGCAAAACTGAACTGAAGTGGATTAAGATAGAACTATTTGGGTGTTCGCTGATGAAAATGCAGGAAGTAGTGCAACAGTTGTGTTACAATATGGCTCATTTAACGTATGTGGATTAAATCTGATTTGCCTTTTTAGTTCTTCATTTCCCTGCTTTTCATTTTGATGTTGCTTATTCTCTTTGTTTGGGGTGATGTACTGTTTTCATGGCTTTTTCTTTCCTCCACTCCTAGCCCTGAATCCTTGCCTTTGTTTTTTTCTCTTTTTTTCAAATCTAAACATTGTTCATTTTCCTGTATATCTGCATTTCTTTCAAGGCATATTGAAACAAGTTTACTGGTTTACTGTTGAGTTAGGTCTTGAATGTAATAGAAGCAGCATCAAATGTTTTGAGAGCTTAGGACAAATTTCTGACAGTGCCCAAGCTTTGTATCGCCCCAGAGGTCTGTATTGAGGTCATCTTGCAGATTAAAGCTGAAATAGTCTCGCAGTCTTGCACTGCGTAACAATTCCCCTTGTGTAACCAAGGGGAGGAAAATTAGGTGGAGAAAAACGTCAGGCCTGGTTGGATATGTGGGTTTCAGCTGGGGGCAGCTGTGGTACCAGTGAGACTTTCTCCTAATGCCTCTGAGTCATATCTGAGGCTTGGGCGGCCTGAGTCCATTAAAAAATGTGATTTTGGGGGAAGGCTGGTCTAATCCATGCATTAGTGCTGCATGTTTGGTATGGCATCAGTTTTTCTTTCTTGAAATTAATCACTGTAGTGTTTTAATAAAATGAATGTACAACTTAAGTTTTTCATAAAGACTGATAGTGTACAATGTTAAAGACCTAAAAGATGCACTAAAATAATGATATGTAATATTAAGACGTAACCTTGCATGAACAAAAGGCAAAGTGACTGTTTTTGAAGCATCTGCTCGCATCATTAACTTGGAAACTAATTTTTATCTTTCCTGAACTCATTTAAACTTCCTACTTCAGTCAGCACCTGCAGTAGTTTATTGTGCTACCCATAGCATTAAATACTTTTGCAGGAGCTATGTACTTCAATTTTCAATCATTTATGCAACTTTGAAAGCTTCCAAGTCAGAGTATCTTCTTCGATAAGAAATCAGCCTGGATTGTTTAGCTGCTTCATTGCAAGTGTCTGAGGTCATGTATCGCTTTTTCTTTTTTTTTTAACCCTTTGTTGACATATCTATTTTAAATTAAGAAAAATTATTGGTTCTCATTTTTATTTGTGTGCAAAAGCTGTACCTTTCAGGCTTTTTTCAGTATTACTTATTCAAAATATACTTCCTCTTATCTTTTTGCAAAGTAAGATTTTTCCAGGAAAAAAAAAAAAATTGGTGATGAAAAGCCAAGTTCAGCATGGCAGAAACTTGAGTTTTATTGGAGAATTTGTACTAATGTATACCAGTGAGACAGAATCTGGTAGAAAACTGTAACTGCAGTTTAATTTCTGCTTCTCTCTTTGCCCTTTACAAGAGAGGAAAGCAACCCAGATGCTCAGCTGTGCTGATGGTTGCTCTAGAGGGGTGAAACAGTGGACTGCAGGTATCACTTCTTGCCTGCCAGCCTCAGCAGGAAGCAGCTTCGTTGCTGGCTGTACCTCCCCTCTCCAAGGAGCAACTCTCCGTTCTCAGGGGAACAGGAGTATTCTGCTTAATAACATTCTCCAGTTCTGTCACAGACATCACACAGGAGTGTTTTGAAGAACGAGGCATCTCTGTTGGAAACAACAAAAAAGCTTTGGCATCTTTCTCCATATCAAGTCATTGTATATACATCAGTATATGCTCTGCCAAGAATTTTTCTCTTATGAGTCATAATTTGAAGGTGTGCAGTGGAAGACTGCCTGTTGAATTATTGTGGGGCTTTTTGTTTGGGGTTTCCTTACATCTACAGAACTGCAGTTATGGTATTTTTCATATGACTGAAAGAAAAATATCTTTTATGGGGACATTGAGTTCAACAGGTTGTAGGCCTTGCTTGTTACAACTTCTCAATCTTTTTGAAAAGCGTATGGGAATGTTTTTTCTTGTGAACCTATTTTTGGCAACAAATGAAGGGGTAAGAGCAAGGACAGAGAAGAGGGTGGAGTGTAAAGGCCATATGCAACTGATAGAGAAGACGACCTTACTCACTTCTACCATGTAGTGGTATACCTGGAAACCAGAGTTTACATCTGTGTCTAGCTTTGTACTGTCCTTGTAGTGAACCCATACAGACTACTGCATAGAGTATTTAGGGTTTCAGTTTCTGCTCAACAGTGCAAGCACTGAGGAAAGCTAATCAGAGGTTTTTGCCATTCCCTGCTAATTCTGTTGTGGGTGTTGGTAGTACATATATAATTTGTGTAACACACAGCCAGTGTTTCTGTGTTGGTAAATGAGATTGTGTAAATTCAGGATGCTGTGTTAGTGGTTGTAAGAAAATAGAACTTCAGAAGTTGCTTACATTTGGAGTGCTTTATTAAAATGATTTCCTGTTTGAAACAACTGAAGGTGAGAAATGGTTGCTTTGATGAATGGATTAAAGAATTTTCTGTATTCTTTACCATTCTGTAAGACTGGTAAATCCTGCTATCATATGGATTGGTGAATTTTTGAGTAATTGGTCAGGTGAATTTAAATACAGATTTTGGTCATTGTCAGGTTTGTTTTTTTTGTTTTTTTTTTTCTCCCACTTCCACATCACCGATTTGGGCTTCTAGGATGAATGTGTTCTTTCAGGACATTTGATGTAGTTCATCCTCAGAAAATACTGGAGAGGAGGTTTATTTTTGCTTTTTGAAAAACAGAATACAATGCAGTGCCATGCGTACTTTTGGAATAAACAGTGAGCCCCCACTGTTGTTGATCTAATGCTTTTTTCTCATTTGCATTCTTTGATTTCATTGTCTGCCTAAGGAATGGTGAGATATTTGTATTTCTGATGGCTGGTTGTTGTCTGTGAAGTTTAATTTTTTTCTTTTGTTCTTTTTTTCTTGTCAATCTTGGTTATTAATCTGCTCTTGAATTTGTTGACTCAATATTGCAAGTTTTATATTTCTCCAGTTTTCCATCTGTCATCCCACCTCCTCATGTCTAACGAGTTTTGAAGCCAATAGTTTGATTCATGTAATTAGATTGCTTCTGCTCAGGTTCAGTCACTGTTGTCTGTGTACTTAAAATCCATATCCCTGTTGTAAGGCTCAGTAAAATAGAGAGGATGATTCCATAGGCTAAAATATTCTTCTGTATTTTAAATTTCAAAATATGCTGATAACTGGAAGTACTGTGGCTAGAATCTGATCTGATTATTAGAAATTCTAGCCCTTGCATTTCAGAAAAGTGTTAATAAGGTGAAAAATAACTCAGAGCAGTTTCTCACCTCTGATGACAAAGAAACATCTACTTGAAGAGCTTAGCGTGAGCCAGTTTAAATAGTCTGAACTGTGCTAAAACCGGTTCTTCAGTATGGGTTATGGGTTTTCTTCCTTATTTTGAAAGAATCACAGATAAATGTCTTGTGCATTAAGGAGATGAGCTATAATAAAGCATATATGGATAGTGTGGCAGTGGTCCAAGAGTATTAGTATGCGTGCCCTGATCGAGTTGTGGAGGCAGCTAGCAGTCCCTCTCAACTTACAGTTGTTAGTCAGCGAGTATAGAGAACCTTCCTCAGCGAACTGCCGTTTTCAGAAATGAGAAAGCTTGCTCTAGTTTAAGACATCTGTTGACTGCATTGGTGTGAAACTTGTTGATTTGAATTAGTGCCCAGCCTCTCCAGGAAGCAGCATTTATTACAGGTGTCTGTAGCTGTGTGGATAACTGTTAGAATGGAGCATGTATGTGTGGTAACAGAAATGTGTGGGTAGTACAAAGTCAGGCTGATACAGGGGTGGTTATGCTAACAGGCATGGAGCAAAATTCACATATATGAACAGGTATACGAGACAGCTACCATCATTACTGCATGATTTCTACAATTTTTTTTTTAATAAGAGTGGAGGGTGTGGGTTCTAAGGAAACACAGTGTTTGGACAATCACATGTGAGAGTAACTGCCCTAGCCCCTGTCTGCTTCCTTCCTGTATCTGGTTAGTCATTGGGGAAGGCACCAAGAAGTGGGCAGTTGACCAGAGAAACTGTTAGAGTGGATTTGATCTGGTCAGCAAACTGCAGCTCAGTCATTCTGGTTTAGATTACACAAAAGAAGAAAAGTAGTTCTGACCCAGCTTCCCTTGAAATGTGTACATTAAATGCTGACAGCTGCTATGTTTAAAGACCAGGTTCTTTCTCTGTTCCTAAATTAGAAGGCCTTTGGATGATCTTAGTAGTTTCTTTTGCATGACTATTCCCTTTGCTTGGGCAGGAGTAATCTTTACTGCTTCTCTGCATTATTACATGCTTCTTGAAAGTGTTCAGGCTTTTACTTTATTATCCTTTGGGGACTCTTTCACAGAGAAGCGAACCTCGATGTCAGATGGCAGTGAGCATGAATATTCCAGAGCTTAAATTGCCCCTGCTGTGGGAAACTTCATAGATAGGAAGAGAATTAAGGGAAGGAAATGTTCTATGAGGTGCCTCTCTCAGACCTGTCTTGTTTGTTCTTTGTATTCAGATGGTGAAAGCATTCTTCTCTGATCTGTTGCAGTTCCATGAGCATAGAAAATCTTTCAGGTAAGGTTGAGATCCATGATATAGACCACTCTGTGTAGGTGTACTGTGCACGGTTGTTAGATTTGTTGGTTGTCTCAGGCCTTGGGAGAGTACTGTAGTGTTCATATGGCTCTTGCAGGCAAATTAGATCAGCTTATTTTTTCAGTGGTCAATACTTTTGTTCATTGGTGGTGTTTTGTTTTATTCCTGTTAATATTAATTCTCAGAGCATTTCAAAGAGAAACGATTTAGAGTTTTGTATTGGTTATTTCTCTATTATGGCTGAGCCATTAACCACTGAAAATTGAAATAACCTGTAGGATGACATCTAACTTTTGTACATGTAATTATTTTATGAAGTCTGGAAGTTACATTAAGAGTAGTAACCAAAACATTCCATCTCCATCTTTTTGAAATTAGTACTCACTTTTTGCCAATATTGAGTGTTGTGGTTATCCATGGTTTCTCAGTAGTAGTTGACTTACACAGCAGGAAAGATGGCATAAGAGGATAATGTTGGTTTTCATTATTATGAATGTTACATATGTTTCTAATGGCTCAAACCAGTTTTGTGATGTTAATGAATGTCTGGAAAGCCTGAAAAATTAAGTTGCTGTTTGGTTTTGAGGAAAACTATTGGTCTCACAGTGTTTAAATTCAGGAAATAAGTGTTTTTATGTAGATTCATGCCTCTTAATGTGTTTTGTGTCTGGAGTGCACAGACATATTGTTAGTCATCTATAAATTAAAATAATTGAAAAATGGTAAGTGTTTTGAAATCTTTAAGTGCATGAAATTTGTGAAAGCATCATATTTCTGACTTACTAACTCAGCCTGTCTGTGGTGGGGACAATTGTACTACTGGCAAAATAGTAAGAAGTGGACAAACTTAGAATATTTTACACTTCTAGAAGCTGAAGTTATGCTTTGTGCAGAGCAATTTCAGTGTGCTCCATACTTTTCTAAGCTAGTAGTTTGTCGAGATCTGTTGTCGCCAAAAAAAATTGAGTATGGAGCTGTTACACATTCATTTTATTGCGACAATGTGTTTGGTTTGAGGGTTTATGTTTACAGTAAGACAAGTAAGAGGCTTTCTGTCTAAAAGGGTTTATGTTGTTCCTCAGAAAGTGAAGAGAATAGTTCTGGGTAACTGCACAAGGTTTTCTTTTTTTTGTTATTTCGTATTTTAAAACGTTACTGGTCCTGATAACTTGGTCCATACTTCAGCTTACAGTGCTTACTGACTCAGAACGGGATAAATCTTGTTCCTACTAAAGTTTATGTTGACTTTGTCATATTTAGTACCACTTTCATATAGTAGAAAACAGTCAAGAGGTCTAAAACCTTTACAAAGGTATTAGAGATTTGCAAAGATTTGAACTTCTAAGCCTGGGGAATAAAAAGAACGCTTAATCTGTTGGAAATGTAGATGTATACAGTGAAGTGGGAATCCTTGCCTTCAGAATAAGGGAAATCATCTGAAATCTTAAATTAATATTGTAAAGCAAAACAAAATAGTAAGAGAATATGTGTGACAGAAGGATTTATGACACTCTTGCTAGCTGGAGAGAAGAGTTTATGACCTAGAAACTGACGTCATTGAAGATAAAAAGAAAAAAAACTGTTTGGAAGTTGGAATTAGAGTACCCAAATACACTTCATAACCAAGAATTGCAACTACTCTTGGCTTCAGTAATTTTGTTGGGCAGCTGGTAACAGTATTATAGTGTGATCCTTGCTGAAACTATATAAATGTAATTAATTATTCTGTTGGGCTTGTTTGGTTGTCATAACTAGCTATGTTTTCTGCAATCAGAATTCTGTGTCTTGCTTTACAATGATATGAAATTTCTGAAGACAGTAGAAGAGTATTTAAACAAGAGTATTTGAAGGTGAATATTGACAATGGAGTTTTTTGGTGATTATACAGAGCCAGGTTTAAAACAACCACCAACAATAACAAAACCCCAAAAAAACAAAACCACCCCTCCAAAACAACATCAAACACACAAAAAACAGACCTTTTTTTTCCACCCAACCAAGCTTGTGATATTTCTTTAGCAATCAGGTGCTAACGAAATGTTAACTATTGTAGGATAATCAAAAGTGTAAACTAAGTCCTTACTTCCCCTCCCACTTAATCCTGCATCCTTAGTTATAAGAAGAAAATAGTGATAGAGTTGGGGTAGTGAAAGAAAAGGACAGGCGAATAGGGAGTCTTCTTCAACTTTATAAGACATAATATGAACCAACTTCTGGAGTTGTGTTTTTTTCATGATTGGTTGTGTGATGCTTGGTGTGGGTTGGTTTTGGGGTTTTTTTTGGTTGCTTTGTTTTTAATATATTACAAATTATATATTGTTAAATGTAGATAGCTCCCAAACACCTTTCAAGTGCAAACGTGGAAATAGCTGTGTCAGGTAAAGGGAGGGAAGGAGCTCAAGGACCTGGTTCTGTACTGCGTGCCTTCAAAGGCTAAGAGGGAGAGATGTGTCTTAGTCCTTGAGATTGCAGTGGGCGAAATCGATTTGTACGTGATGTTTATAACTTCCGGATATGGGTGGCTGTAGAGATTGAAGGCTAAATTAAAGCTTGCGGTAATAAAGATAGCCAAGCAGGCTTACTAATAGTCAACTGATTAAGGTACCTTTAAAGGATGTTTTTCACCCTATAAAACTGTTTCCAATCATTACTTTTCTCTGAAATGCACTTCTAAAAAAATGCTCTGCAGATGGGCCAAAAAACTGTATTTGTGGATTTTTTAAATGACCTTGAACAAAAGAACTCAAAGGTGGTTGGTGGCTTTGTACTGAAGAAAACAAACTGGGACAATGAGAAAAACCTGCATTAAAGTTCAGGACTCTGATTCAGCAAAACAGTCTTTAAGATGGACAAAGTCCTAATTCTGCAGGTGTTCCTATAATGCCTGATCTGGACACAAATACTAAAATAAACCTTGTGTATGAGCGTATGTAATAGGAAGTGCTGATAATGTCCTTAGATGAGCATCTCAAGTGTATGAAGTAGGAAATGAATCTGCCAACATGAGTAGTACTGATAGTACTACTCATTTTCAGTCTCACTTTCTTGAGATCCACCTTGTGGAGACGTGTCCTCATGCTTGCAAATTACTGGTTTTTGTCAAAAGCAGAAAAGTGTTGCTGTGATTATTTGAGAGTTGTTGGGAGACCTAAATGAAATGTCTAGTTTCACTAGCAATGTGCTGAAGATGCCTGGATATCAGTTGAGATCTCAGTAGAATAAGTTGGGGGTTTTTTTTGGTAACTGTATAAGCACTAACAGTCCAGTAAGATTTTTTTTTTCTTTACCCCGTGGATGTAGAAAGAATCACTGTATTTGATCATTTTAATCTACAGAATTAAATACTTGTCCTTAACTGTTACTCTTTAGCAGTAGTTACTACTTGTGTACTATTACATTGCATACTAGTGTAAGAATAAACTATAATAAGTATACTTTAAAAACTAACATGCTAGTAATAAGACTTGTCTTTACTTCTTTACATCTAATTTCTGTGACTTTAGTTGATATTTGTAGAATTGATACAATTAAGTAGACATACCGATCACTTTGTAAATCTTCATTCTTCAGATATGTTTTTCCATGTTAAGATTTATCTGTGCTACTGTTCTATTATTTCAGTTTGTAGTTTGCACCTGGTTGATACATTTAATGAAACCATACTTGTTTTTACTATATTAATGCTATAAAGAACAACTTCTCAATGCTTCCATTTAGTCAAATTATATAAAATAAATAGCACCCTTTACCACATTTGCACTTAAAATCATCATTGCTTTACCTTACAACTGTCTCATAAGTAATGTGACTGAAATTATAATAACCAATGTATTTACAACTCTGCTCTCTAAAAAATTTTCGCGTGTGGTGTTACTCGAAGGGCTGGTTTAGATGCTGCTGAGGAGTTAGGCCAGCAATGTTGGGTGACATGGTGTCAGGACAATTTTTCAACTGTTCTTTATTAATACTAGTACCGATGGGACTGTGACAGGGACTATCTCTGTTTTCTCCTAACAGAATGCTTTTGTCAACAGCATCTTTGTTTCAGCAGATAGTTTCGTTTAAGAACAGGGTCCAGATGGGAAGACTACAGATTATATTAAATTCCACTGTCTTTATCTTTTTTTTTTTTTTCCTGTGCAACAAATAACTGCCTTACAGTTGAAGAATATTCACATTGTATATTCAGAATCAGCAGCACATAGTCAGAATTTAAAAAATAGCAGAATTAAGGTTGTATGGACAGCATGTGCTTGAATGGGTTGTGAAATGCTCTCCCCATCTGTTCTAGGACTTGTATGTTTTTGTGGGAGCATGCCTGTGTGAAGAGCCAAGCAGGTAGAAAATAACCTCCCTGTCTGCACTTGCTGCACTTGAGAAGTTGTAACTGCAAAGACCACTTATTCTCAGCTGGTTAGCAGCGAATGACTATCTGACTTCACAGATGTTATGTTGTCACCATGGCTATGTTTTGGGTCTGTGGGTGTGCATGTTGTTGCTGTAGTTCTTGAGTGGTGTTTATGTGCTGAGTAACTGCACTTGCCGCATCTGTCTATGTTCTTAGGACAGCCTGATTAGGAAAATTTTCATTGGACTGTTGTGGCCCTGGGAGAAAGCTGCTAACTTGTATTTTTGGGTTTTGGCTTCTGCTTCTGACAGAGCCATGCTTGTGTCCCACACTTGGCAGCAAGGACCACCTGGCTTGAAAGCTTTTGTTGCGTCTTTATATCACTGCTCAGCTGGAACATTGCACCACTAGTTCTTTTTTTTGTTTTGGGAGTTTTCACAACACTTGATATTTGGAAAGCCCATAATATATTTTTATCTTGTTAAGTGTTGGATAAACTTAAAAAACTGCAGATGTTGCATGTTCAGCTTTGTTTACTGTGAAGATACATCTTAGTATTTTCTGCTAGGCTGATATGTGACGTGATCTACTTAAACTGGTCTCTCCTAAACCCATTTTCTGGTAACTCTGGAGTAGACTGGAAAGTCTTCTAGGAAGTATGGTGTGGGACCCAGTACTGCAATAATTGTGTGATAGGGTAAGTGACGGTGGCTAAGCTGCTGTTTTGTTTGTTGTTTGTTTTTTTTCCTCTAAACCACAGTTGACTGCCTGTATGATGCCCTGGCATTTGAAGGCTGCAAAAAGGACCTATTTGTACAGAAAGGTCAGTGATCCTATGTGTGTGGATCTACTCTGTTTCCATTTGCCAGAGGCCCCAGGGTGGTGGTGGTGAAGGCATGTAAGGTGTGCCACTTAAAGCCTTCTACTCCCCTGTGGCTGACTAGCAGAGGCAGGCCAGGCCTCTAGGGCAGAGCAAGCCTTGGGACCCCTCTGGGCAATTGTGGGGGATGTTCTGACATCCAGGTGCTGTGAGAATGCCATGGTTCTCTGTCCAAGTATAACAAATGCCCTGGAAACTTTGTTAGGTCTGTGGAAAAGCATCTGTGTACTAAGAGCTCCTCTGCTGAAACAGAAGGAGTAGTCACTGATATTATTAAAAACTAGCACTTTAACAATTTTAAGCTATGTAACAAGGAGGGTATTTTATGAAAAGGGTCATGGTTCTTCGAAGTGAGGGAGTGAATCTGTTTTGGTGGTAGGTGGGTGGTAGTGCTCTAGCGGTTGTGGCATAACTGCCAAAGCTGTGTCCTTCAGTAA
The DNA here is from genome assembly GCA_013396835.1 of Psilopogon haemacephalus. NCBI lineage: Eukaryota > Metazoa > Chordata > Aves > Piciformes > Megalaimidae > Psilopogon > Psilopogon haemacephalus. The sequence goes on along the minus strand of VWZI01019110.1, from coordinate 314,530 downwards.
ACATATTTTTTTTCCTGTCTCTCAGGCTAGAATAGTTAAAAAATGACTACACAAAACCAGACTAAACTAAGCCCCCTGTACTCAGCCTGAAAAGAATCGCAACACCCTCTGCTGGCACAATTGGCTGGTCCTTCTACTCCTCAAGGACTTGCCTGGCAGTTATCCTAGAAATAGTAAAAGATAGTTCTGAAGTGTGATGCTGGCTCTTCTTAATTAACCTGAGGTTATTTCAACCCATTTTAATTTATTTCTATGTTGTTTGTTTATTTTTCTAGAAGAAATTTTGATAGTTTAGTCTGACCAATAACATTGCCACTAAAACAAATGAGAAGGTTGTGATGGGCTTTTCACAGCTTTAAGATGGGAGAACCCATGCTACTTCATAAGTAGGCATTCAGAAAGCTATTTCTGGTTGGCAGACTCCTACTGGAGCTGGAGATTCTCTCTACAAATGTCTGAAGAAAATGGCTATCCCTTTGATATGCTGATAGTTGTGTTCAGATAACCCTGCCAAATCCATTGGTCAAATTTGTGGTTTTATAGATTAGCCAGGTGTTCCTAGAGCCTTCCTTAGAGGTTGTCTCTGTATGCCGGCTGAAATTTTTAGAAAGCCTCTGTGTCACTTGTCGAATGCTGAGCAGTCAAAAGGAGGCAAGCTGGGCGATTAATTTTTTGCTTCCCCCGTGAGTACAGTCATGCTCTCAAACTCTTGATAGGCCTTTCACATATTAATATCTTCTCTGTTTCCTTCTCAGCTCAGGAAGTTTGAGAAGGAAATCACAGGTTAAGATGAAGAGTGAACACTTGTTAATGTCTTCTTATAAGACATGTCTGATGCCTGCAAAAGCAGCCCTCTGCATTTTCCTGCCCCGCCTTCTTCTCTTACCTGCCCTGCCTTAACACACAGTATACCGTGGTAGGTGCTGCCACTTTCACTCAGAAAAATGATCTTCACCCACAGTATTTTTCGGCAGCCTGGGCCAGTGGGGTGCCCGGCACCCCTCTCTCAGTGAGCCTGCAGAGAAATGGGGCATGTCGCTGCAGCACTCTGACACAGCACCTGATGCTGGACGGTAGAGCGACAGCTTAAGTTGGGGGGGTGGAGTGGGATAGGGATGTCTGTGTGGGGAGACAGCTAAATGTTAAATTAATAACAGCACTGTTACTAGTAAATGGTCGCTTACATAATTTCATTATGAAAGAATGCTGCTGGTGGATCCGTGCTCCTCTCTGTGGCTTATTAAAGTGTCCCTTCAGCACGGCAGTGAAGCACTGCCTCCTGCATGAGAAGGGTTAAGAGCAGACAACATCCTGTCAAAGACCTTGTTTTTAATTTTGCCTCTCACACTGGCACAGATCCGGCTAAGAGCAGCCCAGATTAGTTCGGAAAACCTTTGAAGAGATTTAAGATGTCCTTCAGCCAGTTTGAAGGTTTTTGTCTTGCAAATCCAGTACAAGGGCGCCTGCAGGCATCTCGACCCTTGCTGTGCTGCTGATGCAGCTCAAGGTCACACTAACCCGCCCTGTGACATTCAACAACGCACACAAAAAATTATGCGGTGAAACTGCTTCAGCCTTCAGCCAACCAACAACTTCCTCAGTTCCTCACTAAAGGAAGAAGTCTGATTTTTTTTTTTTTTTTGTTCTTT